>PVIC010000551.1:26865-117607 GCA_004025085.1 Thryonomys swinderianus | reverse complement strand
CTGGAACTCAGCAATCCTCCTGCCTCTGCCTCCCGAGTGCTGGGATGACAGGTGTGAGCCACTATACCCGGCACTGTGGTATGTGGTATTGATGGCTGGTGGGCGTGAGTCACCACACCCAGCATTGTATGTGCTTACCGGGATTGAACTCAGGATCTTGTACTTGCAAGGCAGGCGCAGGAACCACTGAGCTAAATCCCCGGCCCACATCTCTGTTTCTTTGCTAGGCTCTTCTCTTGGCTGGCCTGGGATGCACTTCCCTGCTCTGGTATTCATTCAAAAGTCATCTCATGAAAAGTTTTCCCCAATTTCCTGCTGGTCAGATGTAGAGAGATTTTGAAACAGAATGTTCTGAGTGCCAGCACCGCCTACATAATTGGGGAGTGGATCACCCTGGGCCTGATATTTGCCATTCCTAGTGGGACATAAGTCTCTCTCCCCAGCTCAGAGTGAGACTTGCTGTGTTTGGGAAGCAATGCAGGTTGGGAAGTAGGAGGTGCTTAGCTCCAGCTCCCTCCAGCTCCACAGACGGGTGGAGACGGTGACAAGGAGCCCTCAACACTTTTTGAGAAGGGGGGTGATGGTACCAGATGAATATAGAAAGAAGATGGCTCTCCTGTGAGGTCAAGAAGAGAGCAGAAGACGCAGGTCTGGTGAGGGCCATGGGCAGGGAGGAAGCAACAGGCTCCGAGTCAGACGGGGTGGTTCAAGCCACAGACAAGACGCTCTGGCTCCTTCCACTCTTGGAAGCCAAATCCTGAGAACTGGTAATTGCAGTTCCGGGGAAGGGCTCCTCTCCCTCAGGGGAGGGGCTGTATTGTTGCGGTGGTTTTATTGCTATTGTGGTGCACTGACCTCATTCTGAAGAAAGCTAGAATGCATCAGAAGTAGTGGAAAGAACAGGGCCCTAGGGTGAGAAGCTCTCCAAGCTCAGCTGAGTGGCCAAGTGACCCTGGGCCAAGTGACCTCGCCTCTCTGTAGCTCAGCTTTCTCACAGGGGGACTGTTAGGAGGCCCCATGCTGTATGATGTGCGTATGCATACGTGTGTATACGTGTGTGGGCATGTGATGTGCATTTGGTTGGGTGGTAATGATTGGAATCACGTGATAATTCAGATAAACCATCTCTTTAAATGTCTGTTGTCTGGATGTAGTTATAGCAAAGACTCAGGCAATGGCACATCTTGTTGATGTTAGAGTGATCACTCATCCATGAACATTGATAATGAACTTCAAATGCAAAGGTCAGATAAGAAAGGTGCAATACAGACTGGAGACCCTCCCTTCCACCAGGACAGGAAGGACATGACAAGGGTACATGGGTAGATGGTGTCCTTTGGAGAGACTGACTGCTCCCTCCAGTGGGAGGAATGTAGTTGAGTGGGTCTGGCCATGCATGTTGAAACCAGTTTGCCTTGCTGAATCCCAGGTGTACCACTTACTTGCTGTGCCTCCATTTCCTTGTCATGAAATGGGGATCGTAAGAACTCCTCTTCACCAAAATGCCACGTGTGTTGGTATTATTTTACCACTGTTTTTATGAGTCAGGGACAGTCTTTGGTTTCACGTGGCCCACCAAGGTGCTCTTTTCCAGCCCATACACCAGTACAAAGGTGAAAATGAGACAGACAGGGCAAGGGTTCATTTATGGAGACAAGCGAGTCCCTCCTTGACTCTTTTAGGATTCTTTAATAAGGGAGCAAGATTCTCAAGAGAAACACAGAGAGGTTTGCAGGGGCATCTCCACAGGGGTCACGTGACAGTCTGCTGCATGCAGGTGCACTGTGATGGGCAATGCAAGAGCTGGCCAAAGTGAGCTCTAAGCCATAGCCAGGCTATGACCTTGACTATGGCTATCTTACCAACAGGCAGTATCAGCACTTTAGATAAGTGCCTGCCAATGTCTGGGTGCAGGATTCTGTATATGTTAAAGCTCTACCCCGTGTCCCACTCCTAGTGGCCCAGTAGCCACTGGCTCTCAGCCTGATGCAGGAGTTGGTATAAGCATCACTGTGATGTCAAGAACAAACCTGTGGATGTGATTAATAAAAACAAAAACTGTTCCCCAGAGTCCTCAGCCGCAGTCAGAGATACGCACATTCTAGTCCCCAGGAATTAGCAATAGAAAATACAGCAGTGGTCGTAGTCTTTGTATTTCCTTTTCCTAGAATGCTAGCCTCCCAGATTCTTGTTTTTCAAGCCTCAGCCTGTGTACAAATCTCTTGGGATGCCTCCTTAGAGAGCAAAACAGGGAGTAACAGGTGTCAAAGAAGTATTAAGACCAACCATGCCCCCCCTGAAATCCAGCTTCCATAAAATCACAGAAATACTAGCATGAGGAAATAAGGCAAAGACACTTATTGAAGTATTTGTTTATGATGGCAGAAAAGTTGCCTATTGATGGGTAAACTGATAACCTGTTACTGCTTACATGGTGAGCACTGTTAGGCATCCAGATTAATGCAACACACCTATTTCTCTATATGTATGTAGTTCCCAAAAACAGTTTATGAAAAGATACCTATTACATGATATTACTTCCATAAATTCTAGAAACATACAATTTCTTATGTAGTTTGTGGTTATATCTATGTATAGGAAAAACTGTTAAACTTTTGAGGAAATTATGTATACCATCTTTACCTTAGCCCTCAGGAAGGAGGGGATGGGACCCTCTAAAGAAGACCTAGGGGCTAGAGATTTAGCTCAGTAGTTCTGGTGCCTGGCTAGCAAATACAAGGTCCTGAGTTTGATCCCCAGTAACCACATACAACAATACTGGGTGTGATGACTCACACCCACCAGCAATCAATACCACATACCACAATGCTGGGCATGGTGGATCACGCCTGTAATCTCAGCACTCGGGAGGCAGAAGCAGGAGGATTGCTGAGTTTAGGCTTGCCTGGTCTACATAGTGAGCTGAGGGCCAACCTGAACTACAAAGCAAGACCCTGTCTCAAAAGAAAAACAAAAACAAATGAAAAAAAGAAGACCCAGAACAAATAATGACATATATCAGTATCTGTTAACTTTTAGTGCTAGATCTGTTTGTAATATTTTGTAATAAAAGAAAACAAGATGGCATTAGAAAAATTAGAGGTGTAAGAATTCACATGGGCCAGGAGGCACAGTAGTGAGTCTTTGAAGATTTGAGATTCAATATGAATATATTTTGAAGACTTATACAGAATAATTTTGTATGTTGTTTTTATGTGGAGGTCATTGTCTTTTGGTACAGGCATTTAAATCATTTATATTTACTCCATAACTAGTACATTTTATCTTTTGTTACTTTAAAATATTTTGCCATTCTTTAGGTCCACAGCTTGGGCAGCTTGGGTGAAAGGGAAGTTTCACAAATACATGCTTATGCCACACATTGGTAATGGTACAGTTTATACATGTACATGAAACATGATTAGAAGACTTGGGTCAGTTTGCATCTTGTTTGGATAATAAAGGCCCAGTTAGTGCCACGGTTTTCAGATTAATCCGAAGTAGAACAGGAATGAGATGAGCAGTCTTCATCCAGACGTGGATATCACACCTGTATTAAGGTTACTGGGATGAAAAAATCTGAAATGCACAACTTAAAAGAGAAAAGGTTTATTTTGGTTTATAGTCCAGAGGTTTTGGTCCATGCTCATCTGTCTCCAAGCCATAAAATTCATGGCAGAAGGACACGGTGGAGGAAGGCTGTTCCACTCATGGTGTCCCAGCTGCAGAGAGCAGGAGCAAAGCATGAGAGAAGTAAGGGCTAGAGAAATAGAGTCCTCTAGGTCATGCCTTCATGCCCACTGCAGACAAGCTCAGAAACATGCCTTTCGAATCTAGGTGCCTCTCGAGCCAATCAAGCAGACAATGAAGATTAATCACCCTACACCTCAAGGAACCCCATGGAAAATAATTAAAAGGACATGCCCTTTTGAGGGCTAAGGGGGACATGACGAGAACAAAGACTGGGAGTCAGACACCAAACAACTTTATATATAGTTTGCTACTGCTGGCTACTGGTTCTCTGAGTGAGCTCAACCCCACCCAAATGGCAGACTTGGTGTCAGACAGCCCAAAGTTTGAGTCACACCTCTTAACCTCACTAGCTCTATGCCCGGATGAGTGATTTCATTTCTCTGAACTTTAGCACCCCCCCACCCCGGCAAATCTAAGGACACCCTTATCTACCTAGCAGCTCAGTGACTAGGATGAGCTGACTAATGTAAACCTTTGGCATGGGGTGGGCCTTAGGTAGATTTCTTATTCCCTCCTCCACGCCTGGGCACTGAGACAGATCATCTCATCTGACGTGCACTCACAGCCCCGGAAGACAGGGAGAGACATGAGTCCCTGTGCAGGCCTCAGGGAAGGCTTATAAGATGAGCCCCACGGGCTGCTTCTATTGTGTGGTATCAGGGCAGGCGAGGGGCCCAGCCCTTCTCCCCACCCCAGCCCTGACCTGGAGTGTGCAGCTGGCCCCCTGGTGGCTGCCAGCTCCTCTTCTGAGTGTGCATCAGCACAGGCGCAGCATGCTGGGGCCTGGCAGGGCCGGCTCCACGCTCCATGTGCCCTGGCCCCCGTACACCATTTGTTGAGCAGCAGAACAGAATTTCCTCATAAATAAACAAGATCTTGGGTTTCACGTTGGGGAGGCGACGACAGAAGAGGGCCTGGAGCTCGCAACGTTATCTGCACCCTGGCCTGCCGACTCCTCTGTGCCGCCTGAAAGGGCTGAGAGCAGAGGAAGGAGGCGCTGGCCAAGAGCACATTTTTTGGTTGTGGAGTCACTGTCTGGCAGCCAGCCGAAGCTCCTCTCATTTCCCGCGACGTCCCTTGTGCCTGCCGCTGGGGCTCGGCATGTATCAGAACCTCTCTACAGCCAACTTTGGGCACCTGAGTGTCATGTTAGGGGAAGGGCAAGCAGGCCAGGGCCTGGCAGATGTCAGGCTTTCAGGAGAAGGTTCTAGAAGTTTCTAGTCCAGATCACCTGTTCAGTCCTCTCCTGAATAAATTATGAGCCTAGCTCCCCAAATCCAGCTTTCTCCATCCTGTGACAGAGATGCTGGCAGAAGAAGTAAAATGATCCCACCAGAAATTAGCCGCCTACTGGCATTGGGAGAGTGGAAGGAGTGGAATGCTATACAATAAAGAAAAAGGATGATACCGTTGCCCTATGGAGTCATCTACACATGTGGTTGAACACAATATGGATACAAAAGAGTGTATGTCATGATTCCAATTCTGTACGGTTCAGAGATGGACAATAATAATCTATGATGATGAAAGTGCCTGTAAAAAGACCTAGGCTCGGCTTGGGAGGGTACAGGGATGGAAGCCAGGGCTGACTGAGCCTGGCTCTCTGTCCTGCCAGCCTATTGTGTGGACCCTCTGTCCACAGTGTTGGAAAGTGAGCTGGGAGGATGTGGTCCCAGCCCATCCTGGCGAGGCTCAGGGCCCCCTGGGAGGCCTGGCGGATCCTCCCTGCCCTCGGAAACTCATGTCAGTGACCTGACAGCTGTATTCCACTGGCTGCCACAGCTGCCACTGAGGCCCTTGTTCCTGAGGCTGAATGTTCCACCACTTTTTCCTGGCACCACGGCCCGTCGGCTGCTCAGGAAAGCTACTGTACTTGTGAGAAAAGTGAGGTCAGTGCGTGTTTCCATTTATTCGGAGAAAGAAAACAAAAACAAATACTCTCGCTACTGAATGTGCTTTTTATTCAGCAGGAGCCATCCCCGAAAGGCTTAATTTATGGCTAAGCCATCTGTCCCTCAGCATATTTACCAGGGGACACGGTAGGGAAACCTGGAGGGCATGTGGGCCTGGCTACACTATGGCAGAGACTTCCGGTCCTATAGCAGTGAAGGACCACAGAATGGCAGAGCGAAGATGGTGAAGACAGGTCATCGAGAGGGGTAAGACTTGGGTACATCTAGGATGGTGGTAGCTGGCTGCCTGTACCTCTGCTTTGTACATAGCGTTCTGCTGTCCGGACACCCTTCTTCCACTTTTTAGTTTTGAAAACTGCTGCTCATTCTTCCAAGCTCAGTTCTGCCTTCCCTGAATCATCTGGGAAAAGCTGGCCCTCTCTCCATGGGGCTTGCTGAGCCTCTTGCCTATACTTTATGTGACAGGTTACCCATATGTCCTCCTCTAGACAGGGAGCTCCTGGAGACAGGGGTGGTAGAAATATGCCCTCCAAAGCTCCTGGCCCAGGGCATAGCACCCAGCATGTGGCCAGAGAGTGGAAGTGAGAGTGTTGGGGAAAGTGTACACTGGAGTGGGAAGGTGGACAGCCTCTGCAAGCTAGGAGCAGTCTTTCAGAGTCGGGGATAGGTGCGTGTGGCATCTGGGGCCAAGTTCCAGAGTCCCACTGAGTGACACAGAGAAAGCATGGCTGAGATGGGTGGCGAGGCATGTTCCTCTCGCATCCAGGCTGAGACCCATGAGTGCTGCTGTCAAGCCCACTGCTCCCTGGGGTCCCTGACCCCCATCCTCAATGCACCCAGCCCTCTCTGGGTTCCTGCCTCTCTCCCTTTCTTTCTGCTTAGGACCCAGGAGATCTACATTGTACCTGATGGCTCTTTCTGGGGATGTGGGCAAATCCATAGTCCTGAATGCCACCTCCACCCCCACCATGAGCCTCAGTTTCCTTGTCTGGGAACTAGGTCAGGAATGCAATTCTATAAGCAAAGTGCTTGGCATGGAGCCTGGAAGAAAGTAAGCATTCCTGCTATCGATCTGCTTGGTCTCCTGAGCACGAAGCCCACTCCCTGTCTAACTTCCCACACCGACCTTCCTTCTTTTTTTTTTTTTTTGAGACAGGGTCTCACTTTCGTAGTTCAGGCTGGCTCTGAGCTCATTATGTAGTCCAGGCAAGCCTTGAACTCAGCAATCCTCCTGTCTCTGCCTCCCGAGTGCAGGGATTACAGGCGTGAGCCACCACGCCCAGCTTTTTTTTTTTTTTTTTTTTTTGAGACAGGGTCTCACTGCATAGCTCAGTCTAGCCTGAAACACTCAGTGGTCCTGCCTCTCAGCTTCCTGAGTGCCGGGATTGTAGGTGTGCACCACCATGTTTGGCTTTTTTGTTATTGTTTCCACAGAAACCTTTGAATCTTGGTGGCCATCAGTCAGCCTTGACCTAGCATTTGTATTCACAGCACTATGCAATGTATTCACATTCACACACAGGTTATGATTGGATCAGGCAGGTGTCAGGGGCTGCCCAGCCCATCCCCCTGGCTATCCAGATGTTAGGACTGGGGAAGTTTACTTCTCTTAGTTTCATACCCTAGAGAAGGGACTGTGGGAAGAGCAAGGAAGAAAGGCTGGGAGAAGTATGTGGGGAATCTCAGGCCACTCTTGTCTCCTGGACACTCTAGTCTGGTTCTACATCTGATGACAAGTCGAAGGCAGCTTCTGCAAAACTCACTGTCACACTCAAATGGCCATGGGATAGGCTGTCTGGGAACACAAGAAGCCATGGCAGCCACTCACTGTGAACGAAGGGCCCTTCTCTGCTTCCTCTATGTTGAGTTTCATCTCTGCAGCCTAGGGAAACATTGCCTATAAATTATTCTTCATCACAGACAGCGCGTTTTTCTTTATGAATCATGCAGAATCCGCCTCCGGCCTCAGTGTGTGTAAAACAACAAATCAGGAGAAATTTGACTTGACCCAAGCAGGGAAATTTCCATCCATCACAAGAGGAAAATGTTGGCACAGCAGGGAGAGGCACTGAGCCGGTGACAGTCCAAGGCTGTGTGGAGGACAGTGTGGGGGAGCCACTCTGGCTTTCTCAGGTTCCAGAGGGAGAGGAATGGTGGTGCCTGAGACAACAGCACGTGCCAGGGTATCAGGTTCTGGAGTGGCTGCAATTCTCTGGCCTCTCAGCCGTCACCTTCAGACCTTCCCTTGGGCTTGTTCGGACAAAAGCCACGCTTCCTGCCTTATGGAATTCCTAATGGCTTGCTAGCAAGCTGTGTTCCTTCAGGTCTATGCAAACTTAGACTCTGCATATGCTGTTTTACTGTCTCAAACAACACCCTTCCCTTCTAACACCGTTCCCATGGCATGCCAGCAGCAGTTTGCCAGCACTCTCTGATAGATGCCATCATTCTCTCCAGTCAGGAAAACTACCTGTCCTCCCACCCCCAGTGAGGCCAACTCTTCCACACCAGCCAGGCTAGGCTCCTACAGGCCCCTGATCTCTACATAGCCTTTCACCAGCTCTTGCTCTGTCGCAGCACTCAGCATACAGGGGACAGCACCCAGCACAGTGGAGGTCCACTGTGCAAGGTTGGCCCTTGAGCAGGTGTCAGGAAAATGTCTCCTACTACACAGTCTCTGATCTGCCAGAGGACACATTCAGATTGCCAATGGCCATGAGCTGGAGTGAAGAACTGGTAGGAGGTGTTTTGAAGCAAACATTAGTCCTGGCTGCCTGCTTCAGCCCAACAGTCTGATCTGGCCATATACAGTGGCCGTGCACTCCCTGCCTGGCTCTTTGTCCAGTCTCAACCTATTCTGTGTGTTACAACCCCTTGCTTGTATCTTAGGGATCCCTCACCACCACCACCACACTATCATGCAGCTTCACAAACAGGCTCCCATGGATACAGTGTTGAGGTCTCATCCTGAACCACCACTGGTCAGGCCCATTAACCAGCTCTCTCCACACTCATACATGATGATCCTCTCCTCTCCATTTCACAACCCATGGCAGAGTTCCTCACTTCCTCACTTCCAGGCAGAATTTATCTAAAGAAGGAAAGAAGAAGCACAGGAAATAAGACAATCACCAGGACAGGGAACGAGAGTACACAGACCTGTCCTGGCTCCTAGCATCAGGCATCACATCAGGAGATCCAGGTTCTGGTGCTGGCATTGCCATCAACTGCTAGGTCTTTGGAGGGGTCTTTATTGCTCATTGAACTTCTCTGTCTTTTGTGTTTTGGAAACTATTCATTGCCAGCTTTCTCATGCCAGCCACCAGGGTAAACATTTTTAGCTCCTTCCACAGAACTGTACTGGAAGAATTATGATTCTATCTGTTATTCAGATATAGATGTCAGTTTAACAAATGGCTTATTTAAGGTCACACAGGCAGAGGTAGAGTTTCTTTCTTAGCTTCTTGAGCTCTGTGCAGGGGTTCCAGGCCTTCATCACTAAGGGCCCCACCTCTGCTGTGATTGGACAGCCTGTGTCTACACATTGGCTAGGGAGCCTCCCAACCCTTCACTGATTGGCTTGGGGGAACATGTACTCCATTCATCTGGGCTCAGCACTGGCCACCATGACATCTCTATTGTGCTGCCATTACCTGTTCCCCTGACTTTCCATGAGAGCCAGTCCAGTGTGGCAGAGCAGGGCAAAGTGGGCTGTATCTGTCCTACCCAGAAGGCCATTTTGAAGGATGCAGCAAGAGAGGGCTAAAGCCCTAGCCTCTGGTCTGTAGGTCCTCAGCCAGAAGAACCTGGTGCAAGTCATATTTTTTTAAAAGACTCTTATCTTCTATATTTCAAAATTATTTTCAGTAATAAATAATAATCAGTAATAATCACTCATTCTTTAGTTTTAAATGTTGACAGTTAAAAAGATAAATTTTTTATTTTTAAAGGTAGAGTTCAACTTAGACAAACTAAGTAAACTTTGCACTTAATGAACAATGTTCTTCTCAAAGTTCAAAGTGGTTACATAGAATGACAGAATCAGAAAAAGTCATTCTTTGTTTTTTATCCTTACAGCCACTCTTCTGTCATCGAAATGCTGACATCTATCTATCTGTAAGAAAATGTAGTGCTGTATGGATTGTACATGACTTGTAAGTGCCTAAAGCAAGCTTGAATGTTACCAAAACTTTAGAAACTTCGTGTAGTTGCAGGGCGGGGTGGTGGTGAGGTGGCTGGTTTCTGCAAAACTAACTTCCATCTAGTATAAAATTAATAAAAGAGGAATAATAAAAATGTGCTAATATGAAGCTTTGTCATATTTAAAATTCAACAGTAAGTATTGCATTAAGTTCTTAAGAATGAAGGCCAACAAAATGGGGGAGGGACAGGGAGCAGTAGCTTACTGAATTGTTTAGAATTACCAGAAAATGGTGATTAACAAAAAAACCCTTGTAAACAGTTTTGTCCTTGCTTTTCAATTCCTTATAGACAACATATCACATTATTTCCTATATGCTGGGCTGAACAATAAACCCCAGGGCAGTATTCAATCTGCCCCCAGGCAATAATTTGAATTATTTTTTTTTCCTTCTCAAAGTTATGTTAGAGTTTAATCCCCCTGTAAGTTATTTAGAAGGTGGAAAATTTGGTCTGATCATGGTGTTTAATGGTGGGGTCTATGGGGAGGTTATTAGGATTAGACAGGTTTATCAGGGTGGAGCCTCCATGATTGAATCCTGGTGGCTTTAAAAATGAAAACAGAGAGCAGCAGATATGTGCACACGCATACAAACACACACACACACACACACACACACACACACAGCCTGGCTGTCAACATGTGATGCTCTGCACTTCCTTAGGACTCTCTGAGAAAGGAAGCCATCACTGGATGTGGACCCTTGATCTTGGATCACAGCCATGAGCCATAATAAAATGCTTTAAAAAATAATTTAGTGAATTTGTGATACTGCACTATTAGCAAGAAATACAGATTAAGAGACCTTATTTGCAGCCAAACTCTAAGATGCCACCTCAGTGCCTGTACCTCTTTCCTTCAAAAGTCTAGCACCATCTTGCCTATTACTTATTTACTTATGCACCTGTCTGGGCCAACAAACTGTGTGAAAAGCCAGGCAGAAAGCCAGGGCTAGAAATGAAGAGTTGACCATGGTAATGGCTGTGTAAATCAGAGGCTGATGTGAGAAGCAGGTTAACGAATAACTTATTTCTATATACCCTGAGAGAGCTCATAATCTAAGTTGGTCTAGCCTGTTAGGAAAGGGGGACTCCAGAGTCAAGGGAAGCCTGACCCAGCCTGGAAGAGCAGAGAGGGCTTTCTGGAGCAATTAGTAGTCAGCTCAGCTAAGACTAGAAACAATAATTAGAGCTGCTCTTTATTGAGTCCTTAGAATATGCCAGAGATTGTGTTAAGCTTTCAATTTATCCTATTCTGGAGTATATAATTATATGCATTGTAGTTTTGTACTTCACAATTGCTATAGTTTAATTCTTGCACGTTCCCATAGACTGATGTATTGAAGGCTTGCTCCCAAACCATGGTCCTATTTGTTGGGAGCTGTTGGATCTTTCAGTAGGTCGAGAAGAAAGGAAGAAAATTAGATCATTGGGAGTGTGCCCTTAGGGGGATACTGAGTCTTACATGTCTCTTGGTTGCTTGGTTGGTATGAAGTGAACAGCTACCTCTACTGCATACTCTGCCATGACTGCCTTGTCACAGCCCCGAAATGATGGAGGCAATCGATCATGGACTTAAACTTTTGAAATTGTGAGCCCAAATAAACTTTTCTTCTTCTTAAGTGGATTATCTCAGGTATTTGTTACAGTGATGGAAAGTTAACACAACAGTGTACTATCAGTTTTGGTTGATGTGTGAGTCTTTTTTATTTTAATTATTTGAACATCATGAACCCAACATCCACCCAAGCCCTAGATCATCCTCACCAAAATATACTTTTCTATGTATGTTTCTCTCATTTTGTTTTCCTATATCCCCCTAGAAGAAACTTCTATTCTGACTTTTGTATGTGTCATTTTTTTTGCTGTGGGAATGTCGATATTTATGGTTTTCCAGATACATATGTATGACTTAACAATATGTTGTTTAAATTTTTCCTGTCAGAGAAAGCGTGTTCTAGAAATTCGACTTGCCTTTTCTCTTTCAATGTATGTTTCAAAAATTCATCCATGTTGCTGCATGGAGCTGTAGCTTATTCATTTTAACTGTTGTAAAATAATCATCTGTGTATGTGCCACAATTTATTTAACCATGCTCCTGGGGATAGGCATTTATGTTACTTCTAATGAGTCTCTGTTGGGTCTACAGTAGTCAGGATGGAAATTATATTATTTTAGATTACACAAGGTTCAATTTATAAGATAAAGGCAGACTGATTTTGAAATTATACCAATTCTTACTCTGACCAGCAACATACAAGGGAGCCACTGTTCAAGACAGTCAATTCATAACTTTCTAAAATATTTAGTATTATCTAATTTCTTAATTTTTCCAAATTAGGTAGCTTTAATTCCTGTTACTAGTGAGAACATTTCATATTTTTATTAGGCACATGTATTTCTTCTTTTGAAGTAATTTTCCCTATCTTTTGCCCATTTTCTAATAATCTATTTTCTCTTTCTTATTGATTTGTAAAAATCCTATGTATATTTTGTATACTAATACTTTCTCAGTTTTTTGGTGTGTGCATAAACACTCCCTGTTTAGGGTCTCTTCTCACAGAAACTCAGTCTAAAGGTAGTCTAATTCATCGATCTTTTCTTTTAAAGTCAGTGCTTTCTGCATTTTGGTTAAAAATATTTATCTGACCGGGCATGGTGGCTCACGCCTGTAATCCCAGCCCTCGGGAGGCAGAGGTAGGAGGATTGTGGAGTTCGAGGCTTGACTGGGCTACATAGTGAGCTCAGGGCCAGCCTGAACTACAAAAGTGAGACCCTTTCTCAAAAATTAAAAAAATATATATATCTGTATTTTCTTTTTTAAGTTTTTCATTTGACAATAACAATCTCTGGAATTAATTTTGTGCATGGGGTGAGGTAGGGGCCTAAATTTATTCTTCCATGTAGATAAGTAGGTTTTCCTGTTGCACTTGTAGAATAGTCCTCTCTTTCCCCACCAGCTTGCCATGTCACCTCTGGTAAGTAGTGAAATTCCATCATTTCTGCATAGATGAATGTGCTGTCTTCAAATCAATGATGTTTTACCTTCTCTTTTGGGGGTGGGTATAATTTTGTTTCTTTTTCAGGTTGGGATCTCCAAAACAATATTGAAGCAGTCAGGGCAGATAGCCTTGCCTTGTTCATTTGTGTCTTGATCTTACAAAAAAACCATTTAGTTTTCTTATCATGTGACAAGTATGAACTTCATCATATCTTTCAAATAATGGCTTGTATCAGTCTGAGAAGTTTTTCTTCTGTTCCAAGTTAGTTGAGATGCTTCTCTCCTCCTCAAAGAAATGAATGTTATACTTTGTTAATGATATTTTGCCTTTATGTAAAGGATCATATTTTCTTTTGAGTCTATTGATATGGCATTGTGTATTGATTTTTAAGCATTAAACAAATTTTTATTACTGGGATAACTTTTATTTGGCCATGTTACATTATCCTTTTTAATTAAATTTGCTAAAAGTGTTAAGAATTTTTGTGTCTATATACATGAGAAATATTGACCTATAGTTTTCTTACAATGTCTTTGGTTTTGATATGGTGGGTTTTAAGGCTGTCTTCATAGAATAAGTTGGAAAATAATCCCTAGTCTTTCACTTTCTGGAAGAATTCATATAAATTTCATATTAATTTTTACTTAAATGTTTGTTCAGGTTCACTGTTGAAGCCATGAGGACTTCAGTTTCGCTAATGTATTTCTTTTGTCTTGACCTTAGGCCTTTGCACTTGCTGCCCAGAGTTTTCTTCATCTAAATCTTGCCGAGCTACTCATTCTTTGTCCAATCTCACCTCCAGTATCACTTCAGGAGAACTTCTGGTTTGCCTGAAGTATGCCCATTCCAAATTCTCCCTCTATCCCATGTCTGTTTGCATTGGTCTTCCTCGAGATATTGCTCTTAGATCACTACAGATTCCTGGTCTGTCTCTCTCTGAGGGAATGGACATTGTCTGCCTTGTTAGCTCTTGTCTCTAGCACCTAGAAGAAAGTTTGGCATATATAAATTCTCCTAAACTTATGATGAGGTAAGATCTTGATAAACACACCATAAGCTGAAAATATTAAAAAATTTGAAAACGTCATTAAGTTGGAAGTGCTTTTACTGCACCTGGCCCACCAAACATTGTAGATTAAGGTAGCTAGGCTACCTTGTGTGAGTCTAGAACACTTTTATCAACCCACAGCTGGGTATTCTTCAGCACAGTCTATTTTATATAAGAGTGTTGGATAATTAATGTATTTTATTGACACTGGTACATGTACTGCTTCCCTTGATCACTGCATGGCTTGCTGGGAACTGTGCCTGGATCCTGCTGCCCAGCATCACAAAAGGGTTGTGTTAATAGCCTGGACCAAAATTAGCATATGGCATCTACTGAAGCCTATTGTCTTCATATCCTCATAGAGTTGAACAACTGTAAGTCAAGAATTGGGGATTGAATGTAGTAAGTGGTCAGTATATACAGTACTTGTTAACAGGTGCCACTTCTGGCTCTTTGGACACTCTTAAGCTTTTTCTAAAGGTTTGGCCATCAGACAGAGTCCTGTTCTAATCAATCTATACCCAATACAATGAAGCCTTGAAAATTCAATTATCTATCAATAGCCAATTGTGCTTGTATAGTACACACAAGTCATAGATAGAAAAAAAAGCAGCCATTCAGGACCAGAATGAGGGTCACACAGATGGAAGATGAGCATGGAGAAAGTGAGAGGACTCAGGAGATAAAGTCTGAAAGGCCATAGTGACTGTAATCTAGTTGTTTCCTGGCAGTTAGAGCAAAAGAGAGAACACAAATATTTATATCACTCTTCACTGTGCACAAAGACAAGGCATTTCTTTTTGAAAGAGAAGGTAAAGTGTTCCTGGTACTCTTCCTTTCTTATCACCTGGGTCAGGTGCCAGCACCAATGAAGAATAAAGTGGATGGTACCTTTAAGTCATTTTCCAGAGTTCTCTCAGCCACTGCTGGTTCCAGAGGACTATTTTCTGTGAAGCCCAGAAGTGTGGAAGGATGGCAAAGTGCAGTGATGCTGAGAAACACAGTAGTTGCTTCCATCACCCCAGCCTCTGATCCTGGCTTTTTCACCTGGAGTCCATTTCTGAGTCTTAGCCTGCACATATGAAATATATGGGGCTTTTTTCCCATATACTACTGACACATAATGGAAGAACTAAACACAGATTATTCCTTTGTCCAGAATGCTCTGCAAGATGAGCAGCTTGAGATATATTCTTTCCTGAAGTTTGTTCGAGAGGTGGACAAACTTTTGATGAAACCACAGGAGACTTGCCTTCTGCTAGCTAATTTAGCAGAACCCTTCTGGGGTATACCAACTGCTGGAAGACCGGGCTTGATTTCCCAGGATGAGCCGGTGAGGGAGGTCTCCCTTGGACATGGAGAAGAACAGGTAATTATGCTTCATCTTCTCTTCGAGTGAATTGCAGCCAGGGGCCTGCCCACCTGGTGTCTGAGAGCCAGACAGCTCCAAGACCAACTGTGGTTTCCCTTGGTGTGAGTTTGTCTTTAGCAAGTACTCCTGGGAGGGTGCCACTCACCATGCTTGTCCACACAGGATCCCTGGAGGAAAAGCTTGAAGAGGGCAGAAAATAGCTAAACCAGTCATGTCTATCCCCCAGTGCCATCCCGTGCAGCATGGGGAGTTCTGTATCTGACGGTTTGAGTGTCTGTGGTGGGGTTCCTTCCACCATCTGGGTGCCCTCTCACTGGCCTGAGCCCTGGTAGAAGCTTGGATAATAGGGCATCGGGGGTGTGTACAGAAGCACCTGCTCAGGAAAAGGGCCCTTCTCATTCCCCAGAGTGCCCAGGAAGTTGGGGTTATTTGATAGATGAGAACATTAGAGTTTTAGGCAAGTGACTTGTTTAGTCACATGATCACCCAGGAATGGAGCTGGGATATGAATTCAGTTAACAGATTTCAAAGAGTCCTGTTCATTTGTGGTGGCTCTGAGAAGGGAAAGGAATAGCAGGCAGAGAGGAAGGCATCAGACAATGTGATAGATGAGGACGATAAAGAGGAGACAAAGGTGGAGACTGGAGAGAAGAAGAAGAAATAGAGGAAGAAGAAACAGTGTAAGAATGATGGAAAAACTTGTAAAGAGTGCTACTTTAGTACCTTCTTGGTCCTGTAACAAATCACCAAGATTATAGTGGATTAAACCAGTACAAATGTTTTTTATTTTTTACAGGCATGGAGGTGGGAAACCTGAAATGAGTCTTCTGAAGACGCTTCTGCCATCTTATAACCTTCTCCTGTGACCCTGAATCTTCCCCCTCCCTTTTATAATAATCCTCAAGCTGATATCCGGTTACCCCAATAGAGCTGTGATAATAATCAACCCATCTCAAGATCTTTCACTTAATCACACCTGCACTATCTCTCTCTCTCTTTTTTTTGAAGATGGTGGTGTCCCCAGTTCTCTGCCTCAGTATCCTCCTCTGTAAAATGCACATCTTCATCTCCTAATGAACTTGGTACAGTTATTTTCCATGCCACACATGGAAAAATGGAGGCTTGACAAGGGAAATGTGTTGCTGAAGTCCCTACAGCCAGCTGGAGCAGATATAAACTCAGGCCCTGCAAACCCTCAAAACTTTACCCCTGACCAGTAATGGGTCCCTGCTCCCCACCAATCATGGATGCTCAACCCAGATACATTCCAGAAGGACCAAGGTTCTGGCTAAAATAAGGATTCTGGAGCCCACCCCTGAAGATTCTGACGGAGTCTGGGGTCCTGGATGCTACAACTTCACAGCATCCCAGGGATTTCTAAAGCAGGTGTGGGACAGTGTTTCTCACCACTCTCCTCTACACAAAGAAGCATATGCCACTGCACTTCCGGTCACTGGTGGTTCATCACAAAGAAGGAGGTGGGTCGAGGAGAGCAGGTGAGCCAGGCAGCGGTTTGTAGAGCAGGGACTCATCCTCTACACCTGCTGGGGAAGTGTGGTGCTCCTATTACCCAGCCAGCACTATAGCTCACCTCCTCCCTATCAAGGGATCTCGTGTCCTGGGATTCATTTTTCCCCTGCAGTGCCCAAGAGTTAGATTTGATGTTGCCTGTGGTACACCTCATGTAGGGATGAGAGGGGAGACCCCCGGCCCCATCACCATCTTACAGTTTGGAGGCCTGGAGCCCACAGAGGGAAAGGGTCCTGAGCTGAAACACTTGGCCAATCTTGGATAATGCTTCTCTTCAGATCTATCTGGAAACATCACACAAAGGCATAATGCAGCTCCAGGCAGGAGAGAAGCTGACAAGAAGCAGTCAGTGGGCCTCAGGAGAGGTGCGCAGAGCTAAGGGACTAGCAGGAGCTACCAAGCACACCAGCGGCAGTCTGAGGGAAAGGCTGCCTGTTCATCATTACACCTCCTGTGTAGCCAGATGTATCCACTTCACAGGCGTGGGAACTGAGCCCCAGAGGGGCAAAGTCACTTACCCAGGCTGTGCCCCAGCTCTGAAGTGACGGAGCCAGACTTTGAACTCAGTCCCGCTGGCCTAGAAAGCCCAGGGCCTTCTCAACCCTTCAGCGGATCCCGGACCACACCCTCCCCAAAAAGAATGCAGCTGCAGACCAAGTAAGCAGCGCCATTGGCAGGAGGAGCAGCCGCAGAGCTATTTGTTTACAGCGCGCGCTCAGCTGGGCTGCACAAGAGCCATCCCATGGTGCTGGCAGTGGCAGCTCCTCCAGCCACCATATTTCAAGGGAGAGATTGAAGCCACATGTTTGGAGGCCACAAGCTGATTGCTAGAAGGACGTTCCATATAAACAGCAGGAGGCAGAGCCTGTCCCTTGGTCTCACCTTTGGTTCCCAGCTCAGGGTCCAGTGCTCAGAGCCAGCTTTTGCCAACTTCTCCTCTCTGTCAGTTCTGAGGTTCTGTCATCCTGAGATACTGAGGGTCGCTGGGCCCTGGCTAGCCTGGGAAGGGTTAAAGCAGGAGCAGCAGGTGCACCAGCAGAGGGAAGACAGATTCCCCTGGCCTCTGTGGTGGAGGGAAGGAGACAGCCAGACAGCTCAGACAGGCAGCAGGGAGTCTAGGGGGGTGGCTGGTCTCTAAACAGCTGAGGCTTGGACGTAAATCTGGGGTCTTGTGCCCACTCAGCCCATTGTTGGGGACAAACTCTCCTCCTTCTGTGGGTCTCAGAGTCTGTCCCTTTCAGAGCCAGAAGGCCTCTGAGCACGGAGGTCTCTCCCAGCCTCAAGTTCTTCCAAGCCTGGAGACCCAGCTGGCTTCCCCTGGCAGAGGCTGAGTGCAGAAAGCAGCCCCTCGGAGACACAGGTGGGGCCAGGGGAGGAGGAAGGGGAGACGCTGGGCCACACGGGCTGAGGGCTTAGGGTTACTGGAGCTGAGGCAGCACACGTGTGTTTCAAATTTTCTTTGAGCAGCTCTCTCCATTCCTTCCCTGCCCCCCTGTGGGCTATAATCAGTTTGGAAGGAGAGTGGCAGAGGCACTGGGGGGAGAGGGAAGGGGGCGCAGCCAGCTGGGAGTCATTTTGGGATTTTGTTACCTGCCAGCGACTTGTAGGCTCCCAGGCGAGTGAGGTGAGGCAAGAAGATGTGGAGATTGGCCCAGAAGGGCTGGTCAGTGGCCTGAGGGCTGGGGAGAGTCAGCCCTGTAGCTCCAGGGACTCATGGAAGGCACGGGAATGTGACACTCACGCCTCATGTTGTGGCTCGACACTTGTGGCCAAGTAGCCTTGGCTGTGTGATCTGACCTCTCTGAGCCTCAGTGGCCTGGTCTGTGAAATGGGATCTAGCAGGCTCAATAAAATGAGGGTATGGTACACTGTGGGGAGTGGGGCAAGAGGGTCAGACAAGGTCGCTAATGTGGAACTTGGAAGCCACCTAGACAACACTTGGGCTGCTGAGGTGATCAGTGCCACAAAATCAGGATCAAGAGCAAGTCAGTCTCCCTATGTTTTCCTGACTGTAGCCCTGTCTGCAGATACCAATGAGCAGAAGTGACACAGATTCTTTGCTTGGCCAACTTTAGTCTGGCTCCTGAAACTTGTATCGATGCACTTCTGGAATATACAGTTTCTGCAGGAAGCTTTCCCCCTTGATAGCTGATTACCATCTGCATCTGATGGAGGTCCTCACCCTCCAACACCCCAGATGAAACCCACTTACCTGGCAGTTCCTTAGGTACGTTGGGTCAGTTTAGCCAGAACCTGCCTTCCCCCTAAGGTCAGTCACTTTCCATCTGCTGAGGGCCTGGCCCCTCCTGAGCTATAAAATCCCACCTGCCCATATGTATTCAGAACTGAGTCCAGTTCTGTGCTGAAGTTCTTTTTCTCCTATTGTCATTGTCCTGGATAAAGTCTGCTTTGTTTTTGTTTTTGTTTTTGAGACAGGGCCTTGCTTTATAGTTCAGGCTGAGCTTACTATGTAGACCAGACAAGCCTCAAATTCAGCAATCCTCCTGCCTCTGCCTCCCAAGTGCTGGGATTACAGGCATGAGCCACCACGCTGGCACTGTGGTATGTGGTACTGATTGCTAGTGGGCATAAGTCACCATGCCTGGTATTATTGTATGTGGTTACTGGGGATCGAACCGGGGACCTTGCACTTGCTAGGCAGGTGCTGGTATCACTGAGCTAAATCTCTGGCCCAAGTCTGGTTTTACCTTAACTTCCTATCCAGCTCTGATTTCCCTAGCAGAGGGGAGGAAGTGCATGTATTATGAGGCAGGCACCACCACCCCACTTTGCCACTTGGCTTCTATGACTGTTCCTCCCTGGATGGCTGAGTACCTGCTTGGGTCTGTCCCCTGTCTGGGTCTGTCCTCTCCTGACCATTGGATACCCAGCATCTTCCCAGAGCATCTGGGACAACCCTGTCCCAACTTTAGGAATGACCTGCATTCAGACATATAGGGTTTGTCTTTTCTGTTCCCTGTCTGGGGTTGCCATTCTAAAACAGGGAAGTCTTCCCTCCTATGTTCCAGTCCACACCTTCTGGACCCTATTTTTAAGGCCCAGGTTCCCTTGAGAATCATTCCCAAACAAAACTGCCACAGACCTCCCTGCTCTAGAGTTGCTAAATGAAAGAAGTCTCTCTTAGAGATCTCAACTCCATTCCTGCTGGGAAAAACCAGTGGTCAGGATGAGAGGCAGATCAAGAGGTGAAGGTTCTAGGTACCAAGGCATAGAGGGGGCATAGGCGCTCTAACACCCAGCCCGGGAAGGGCCAGCCTGCCTGCGTGGATGACACCATCCCTCCCCAGACCTCAGACATGGCGGCTTCTGCATGGCAGAGATGGAAGATGCACTGCTCCCGGGCCCCCTCATTTTACAGCTGGGAAAACGAAAGCTCCGGGAAGGTCAGGGAGCTACACTCAGTCATGGACCTTCTCCAGCTCACGCCCAGGATTGTGCACCTGCGGTCCAGAGCACCCAGTGGGCTGGAGCTGGGAACCAGCTGATGGAGCACCAGCCAGCTGGGCCCCACAGAGCTGGGGAGCCCCATCCTCTCCCCAGCCCTTGGAGGCATTTGTTAGCAACTGAGGGAAAATGGCAACTCTGAAAGCAGAGGTTTCCGGCTTGCCAGACTGTAGCTGGGAGAACAGATGGTCAATTCATCCCGTCAAACTTGGCACCTTGAACAAAAGAAATGATGTGTGTTTGGCTTCTAATCTTTTCCTCAGGTTCCCAGGCAGGTGACTGGAAAGTCTGATGACAAGAAAGCATCAACTTGCTTCTCTCAGGACACAAACCACAAGCCAGGCCTGGCACTGTTCTGTCTGCTTCCTCCACCCATCCACTCACTCTTCCTCCTGCCCCTGCCAAGGGTGGCCCACCTCTGTGTCATAAGCAGTCGGGGTATCCCCAAGAGTCAGTCCCTTGCAAGGTGGGTTGAAGGTAGGCTCAGGGGCACCCGGTCTTGCAACATCACACCTTCCCTCCTGATATCCCTAGAGGAGCACTGCGAGGTAGTTATGGGTAGCAATTTATTGTGCAGATGAGAAAGTTGAGGATTACCTGGTGGGTGACCTGGTCTGCCTGTAAGTGGTGAGCCAGGAAGAGTCACAGAGCTGCTGCAGATAGTGTTTCCTGGGCTAGGGCATTGCCTGGCAAGCACGCTTGCTCTCCTGATCGCAGAGAGATGGTACGGCCCGGTGCCGGTCCACCTGGGTGCTTTGGCAAGCTGGCGGCAAAAACACCCTGTGGAGAAGTCTGAGGATGCTGCCTCCTTGGGGAGACAGGGGCCCCTTGGTCAGCCCTGGAGAGAAATAGCTACTTAGCAAGGATTTACTGGGGGTCTGGCATTTGCTAGGTGCTCCTCTTGGGCTTCCCGAACGACTCCATTTTGTATGTACCATTGTCCTAGTGTTATAGGTTAGCAAACCAGGAGGACACTGAATGATGGGTCCAAGTCACACAACCAGTTAAGGATGCGAGCTAGGACTCTTTCCACTGTCTCAGCTCTTCTCTCTGTCCTCCACCCTCCCAAGGCCCCAGCCCCAGCCCCAGCCCCAGGGAGGGTGCTAATGAGACCGCACGGGGGTGGGGGTGAAGAGCTGGGCCTGCAGGTGCCTGCAGGTCTTCCTCTGGTGCTCAGACTTGGGCTGGCGCCGCTCTGCCCCGCATGTGATGGTGGCTGATACCCCCCTAGGGTGGGGTGGGTGCCCAGCGCGTGTCTGCCAAGAGCCCGCCCTGGAGACCCAGAGTCTGTGTCCCAAGGATGGGAGTCCTTCCCACTCTGGGATCCCTGGGCACAAGATGAGGCTGGGGAATACCCAGGGCTGATGCACAGGACTAGACAGTGGAGGGCGCCTGTGGGAGATGGCAGAACTTGAGCTGCAAGACCATAGGCCTCATCTTTGTCTTCCCTCTTTGTATCTGGCTGATTGGAGCTCTGACTCTTTTTCTCCATCTCTGGGTGACTCAGGGATCAATGAGTTTGTAGAATGATGGCAAAAGCCATTGTCACTATACTATCATCAATACCATCTCTAAAACCATCTTAGCACCTCACCACATCACCACCACCGCTGCCATCACCTCCACTTCCACTACATCCTCAGTCAACCCTCCCTCATCACTACCACTGTCATCACTAATACACCACATTGTACTGTTTTTTCCTGTTGTTGCTGTAAAAATTAGCACAAAGTTGGTGGCTTGATATAGTGCAAATATATTATCTTTCACTTCTGGATTGAGGAAATCCAAAACTGGATCTCACTGGGCTAAAATCAAGGTGCCAGCAGGGCTATATCCTTCTGAAGGTGTTAGAGGAGAATCCATTGCTTTTTACTCACCCAGCTTTTAGAAGCTGCCTATATTCCTTGGCTCATGGTTCTTTTCTTCCACCTACTAGCCAGCAATGACCAGTCTGCCTTTCTTACCCTGATCACCCAAAACCTCTCCCTTTCCTATCTCACTATAAGGACCCTTATGACTACACTGGATCAATTAAGATAATCTCTACATCTCCAAGTCCACAGATTAGCAGCCTTAACTTCCCTTTGCATGTAACATAACACATTTACAGTTCCAAGGAGTAGCATATGAGCATCTTGGGCAGTGAAACATTCTGCTTACCAAATCCATAATCCCAACTGTCCCCAATATTATTACCACCACCCCACCTCTAACACCATCACTACTCCTATTTCTACTACTGTTTTTTGTTTGTTTGTTTACCATAGCACGTAACTACAATTACCACTGAGAACTTTGACTCTTCCACCAGCCCATGTCACCACCTCATCTCCATTATTTAGATCGCAGCCCAAATAAAACTTCCTTATGGCAGTCTTCTGGCCCCTTCTGATCTATTCCCATCTCATGCACAGACACAGATGCTAGAGGGTGACTCTGTGAGGGCAGGGAACCTTGCCTAATTTGTTCACTGCTACTGTGTTGTTGTTGTCTTTTGGCACCAGTGATCAAACTCAGGACCTCGCACTTGCAAGGCAGGCACTGGAATAACTGCTGTTGTTAATTGACTGAAGGAACACTTAATAAATATGCAGGAATAAATGAATAAACAAACGCATGGATATATTTGAGCCCATAGAAGGGGTCTGACATAGGAGGGTGTCTCTGGAGGAATGATGCTAGAGCCGAGCCCTGATGGAAGAGTGGAAGTATAGAGGAAAGGCTGTATATTGTAAGGACTCAGGGTAAGTAGGTTGGAGGATGCATCCCAGAGTGCAGGCAGCAAAGGCAAGGTATGACCCGAGGGGTAGGCAAAGGCAGCCAGGCAGCGCCCCATGAACATAATGAGAACATTGCTATGGAAGATTTTGGAGAGTGTTAAGGCTTGTGATCAGACATGCATTTCTGGAAGTTCACCCTGGCACCATGGTGAAAACATAGATTGTTCGAGTGAAGGATAAGAGGTAGGTGGGATTTTTGCCACTTTCCAGGAGTGAAAAGTGGAAATGGCCCTAGTGAGGACCACAGTAGAAAGTGCAGAGAAAGAAAGATGTGAACAGAATTGGGAACTAGAAGGGTTAAAACTCCAGAGGACATGACAATAGCTTAGATTTGCAGTGAAGAGAAGGGAAGAGTGGTACTAGAAATGTTCCCTAGGTTTCTGCTTCCAAAGCTGGATGGTAGTGACATAGACTGGGTAGCTGGAGGGCAAAGACCAATGAGTCATGTTACCTATTATTATTGTCAATAGTAATAGATAACAGAAACAATTGCTAATATTTGTTGAACGTTTATCAAAGTATGCATCATACTAAGTTACTAAGATATTGTCTTAGTTTTGGTTCTCCAGAATGTAGGCCAAGAATGTGGATTCAAATGCAAGTAATTTATTTCGAAGGTAAAAATAGCAAACTGGGAAAGTGAAAGAGGGAAGGGAAAGCAGCTAATAGGCACAGAAAAATGGAACTTAATGTTGCAAGGGAGCTCTGGTAGTTAGTAAAGAACACCCACCCCAGAGTCATCTCATCTAAGGATGAAGAAGCTGAGGTACAGTAGTATCCCGTGTCTGACTTACTTTCTCAGCTCTCATTTACTCATGTGAACCACAATACAAAAATATTAACTGGCAGGTTCTGGAAAGAAGCAATTTACAAATTTTAAACAATGGCTCTTCAAATCTGTTATTATGATTGTTCTCTTTTATTATTTGTTATTATTGATTGTCTGTTATGTGCTTGCTTTATAAATTAAAATTCCTCATAGGTATGTGTGCATAAAAAAAGACACAGTATATATAGAGTTTGGTATTGTCCAAAGTTTTAAGCATCCGCTGCAAGTCTTGCATATATAAGGGGCAGCTACTATATTTATACACCAAGTCCAGCTAGTCATATACTAGATGTTGACTCCTAAGGGTGTTAATCCCACCACTTCCAGCCCTCCACACTTTTGGATAGATAAGAGTCAGAAATGAGAAAAGACTGAGGTCTGGTGGCTACAGTTTAGACCTGGCCACTTTGAGATGGTAGGAATTGGGGTAGGAGTTGAGAAGATTGACAGGGTCTGCTACTGGTGTTAGTAGTTATGCAAGTTTTCAAATCTATGTCTTTTTTCCTCTTGTGGTATTAGGGATAGAACCCAGGGCATAATTGTGCTAGGCAAGTACATACTACTGAGTTATACCCCAAACTCAAATTCAGATACTCTTTATTACAAGTCTTTAAATATTCAAGAGCATAAAAGTGTAGCTGATAGACAGACACATGGTGTCTCAGATAGAAGGTTAGATGATTGGACTGTAGTTGTTAAAAGAGATGGATGGTAGTTGAATAACAATGGATGGTGGTTGAATGAACAGGTGGCTGTTGAATTAGGTAGGTGAATGGACAGGTATGTCATGGATGGATGAATAGACAGAAAAGAATAGGTGGAAGGATCAGTGAAAACTTTAGTGAAGGGATAGATTGAATCACATCTGTGATTGATGGGTGGAGAGAAAAATAAGTAGGCAGAACAATACAGATATATAGAGGTATAGATCAGTAGATAGCAGAATATACAACCAGGTTTGGGCAAAAAGAAAGGCTACCTGGGGCTTAATAGAGCAGTCTCAACAGTGACTCTGAAACAAGGTTGGCTCATGTCACGCTTATCACATATTGCCTTCCATTGCCTCAAGAGGACTTCTAAGTCTCAAAAGCAGCCCACCAGTGCTTTCATATTAACGACCCATCATACATCAGCAATGATATACAGACCGGAGATGATCCAGGGTGGCTGTCACGGAGGGTGTGGGTTGAGGGAAGTCTGTGGGATGGAACTGGAGGAGTTGGAGGAAGCTACTCGGTCGTGTAGAATGTTGATGGCTTGCCCAGAGCTGGCCGGCAGCTGTCCAGGAGACAACATCATAAGCCTGACTCTGGCCACCCCTCCCTGCGGGTGGCTGCTGGACATATTCAGGATCGTCCCACTACCCAGGCAAGGCAGTGGCTGCAGAAGACAGCTCCCATGGTGCTTGCAGGGCTGGCTGGGAGACTGACCTTAGGACTGAACCCTACCACCTCTGCAGAGCCCAGTGGAGCCCAGGGACACCAGCTCCAGCTCAAAGCCCAGTTAATGGGTCCAGCTCTGCCAAGTTTCATTACCTGGGGCACATTTTTATGACCAAGGAGTAATGAGAGGCAGGCATCTTATTCCTGGTTTTCCCCTGGTAAAGCACGTGTGTAGTGCATGCCCAAACATGGATATCACATGTGGGTCTAGTGTGTATGTCACAGTTTGTACATGTGTGCTAGAACACTTGGTATCTCTGTATTGTTAATGTCCTTGTGTGTGTATGCGAGAATGTTTGAATGTCAGTGAGTGTGCTTTTATGCATGTGAGCACATTTGTGGTTATGTGTTTGCATATATCTGAGCATATTTGCATTTACATGACCATGAGTGTATGTAAAGTATTCATTCTCTGTATTTGGGCATATACCTTCTTTGGTGTTTGTGTGTGGGAATGAGTGCACATGTGTGCATGTGCATGCATGTGTATGCATGAAGATAGATGGGGGAGAATGGACTTCATGGTACAAAGCATCCACATTCTGCAGCCCAAGCCTCAGCCCTTGCCTACCCTCCCACCTTACCTCTGCATAGGAGTTCCAGGAACTAAATAATTAGAGCATCCTAAACACTAGCTAGTTCAGTCCCCATGATTTTGTACCAGTTTGCCAGAGCACCATCTTGTCCCTTCCTGGTCTGTCAAACTTTTGTTCATCCTCCAGGTAGGCTGCATACCCTGTGGGCTGCACAGCAGTGACTGCAGACTCCTTCCTCCAAGCTCCCGCTGCCTCCCAGACTTCCCTTTCCTCCTCCTCTCTTCCCACACAGACTGGGAGGGCCTGGAGGGTAGGGGATGTGTCTAATTCCTTTCCGGAGCACCAGGGGTTGGAACAGGACCTGGCATATAGTGGAGTGTGTAGAGGAGTGGATGAGATGGGGTGGATGGGTGAGTGGATGGACAGACAGACAAACTGGCAGCTGCATGGATTGACAGGTGGGTGAGTGAATGGGTGGGCTTCATGCTGGAAAATCCTGGGTCCAGAGAGGAGGTGACTTCCAACTCTTTCTACGTTTCATTCACCCCACATCATGCAGGGGAAGCTTGCAGCCTCAGGCTGATCCACTTTCTCCCCTCTCCTCACTCCTGCTCTCAGGAGGGCTGTCTCCAGACTGGCCACCTACCTTACTGAGGGCAGATTAGGGCTGAAGAGGCATTGCTGAGTGGTTTAAGTTAGCCCCTGTTTGTGTTCCTGGCTTTCAAAGGCTGGGCAGACTGCAGAGGAGGGGCCTGACTTCAGGCTCCATAGCTAAGTGGGCTGGGATTGTGAGCTCTCCAAGGCCTTGACTGCAGGCAGCTCAAAGCAAGCCCTAGGAGTTTTGAGACAGGAAAATGGTGTTTTGTCTTGCTAATGTATTGCCTTGGCTTTGCCCTGGAGAGTAGTCAGGTGTCCCCAGATGGCTGCTTTTGAGTTGGTCCAGGGGAGGGGGAAGGGCGTCCTCAGGCCCTGGATTACAGAGGCCTTCTCTGGGAAGGGGGCCTTTGATGGGGCCAGGTCTGTTGTCCAGAGTCTGCTTTGCTGGTGGCTGGAGCCCACTAATGAGGGGAAAGGGCTCCACTCTGAGGCATTCCCCCGGCCTCCCCTGGGCAGCAGGCGGAGACCTCCTTTGATCTTGGAGTCCTTAAGCCAAGTGGGGACTAATTGCCACAAGGTATAGAATGTTCTGGTTGCTTGGGGGGTCTGCAGCTTTCTCACAATGCCACAGCCACCCTGGGGTGGGGGGAAAAGGCAGTCACTCTTCTGATGTGAGACAACCCAGGGCCATATATTTTCTCTTTGTGTTTTATTTTTTCTTTCATGCACACAGGCTCGTGTGCAGAATGGGAAGAATACTACACATTACACACCATACACACACACACACACACACACACACACACACACACACACACACACACTGCTCTTCCATGTCAGGTTCATCAGCAGAATTGAAAACAAACATTTTTAAAATCAGAATCAGTGCAGTGGGAGGGACAATGGTGAAGTGAAAAGAAACCAGAAAATGGCAATGGCAGGCAGATCCTAGGCAGATCCAGACTGAATCTTGGTTTCACCACTTGTTGACTGGGGCAGTCAGTGGAAACCTTCTCCCCAGACTTGGAGCATCGTGCCTGGTGCACACTAGTGCTCATCTTCACGCCGTTGCCCTCATATTGCTGAACTGGCTGCTTGCTTAGGGCAGCTCCAGAGAATTGAGGTCTGTGACCTGGACAACACTGGAAGCAGCTGGCAAACCTGGGTGGCAAACATCAGGTTGGTCTCACTAGTCAGAAGGAGAGGATGGTTTCCCTTGGTGTTTATTATCTGGTTTCTGTTGCAAAGGAAAAAGACCTTGTATTTTCTCAGTTGTGCTCACCTACCCTCACTCTCCCCCCTATTTCTCTGTGGAATATGGACCCACACAAAGAATTATTATTATCGAAAAAATGACAGTTATTGCTTCTACACTATCCCAGACATCATAGAGCCCAGTATTATTCACATGATGCTCTCAGAAAGCCAATGACACAAATTAAGAAACCAAGACTCAGAAAAATGATTATTCATGGTCACCCTACACAGGGGAGAGCGAGCCAGCATTCTGATAGGCCCAACTCCAAAGCCCAGGGCTTTTCCTACCTGCCCCAGGTGCATGATCTGATCAAGCCTCTCTGAGTCTCCTTTTTCATCGGCTCAACTACTCACCTTGCTGGGAAAGTATACAGAAAGAGGGCTTTAGAGATACAGCAAGGACTAAATCAACTCTGTTGCTTACCCTCTCTGGCCCTTAACACTGACTCCCCCCAGCCTCTCTCTCTGTCAAACACACACTGCTCTTAGGTCTCCAAATACCTCTACTTCTCAAATTAGAGTTGCTCTTCCAGATGATGGTGACCCTTCTCTTTGGTTCCAACCTGATCTACTGTCCTCTGAACAAGCACTATCCTCTGACCCTTACCAATGTATCTCCATCATGAATTTAAATAACATTTAGGAAGACAGTCATATTTCCTTTAACCAATTTCCCACTGCTGAGCATTCAGAGTAGCTCCAGTGCTCTACAGTGAGACCTTTTTTCTACACTGATAGAAAAAGCCCCCTCTTGACTAGTACTAGAGAATGTGTTAAAGAATATGGCCTGCTTCAAGCTATGGATGGCCAAACTGTCCCTGGAAATATCTATAATGACAGCATTACTTAAGGTGCTCAGAAAGCTATTTCTTGTCACCAGGATCAATATCATCACTTTTGAACCTTTGGTGATCTGATAAGTGAATTGTATATCTTGTTGCCATATGAATGTCTTTAACTATTACCTTGCTTTGTTTAGTTATTCAACAAAAATGTGTTGATTGCCTGTCCTAGGCCAGGCATTTTTTGTTACAGGGATAGTGCTAGTGCATATTTTATTAAATGTATCAAATAGAGGGATCTCTGTAGGACAGCTGTAATCAGAACAAGGAGCAGTGGCCTGGAGAGATGACCAAGTGGGAGTTTTGACCTCTTCTCAGTCACTGCCAGGTTTCATTTTCTTTATATGGGCAATCAACTTCAATCTCCCATCAAAGGCTCTGTTCATTTCTATTACTATAACAAAATGTGTGGGATGATCATCTTAGAAAGACGATTTATTTTGGCTCACAGTTGTGGAGGTTTCAGTCCATGGCCAGTTGACTCTGTTGCTTTTGGGCCTGTAGATAGGTAGTCCACCACGAAAAGATGGTTTTTATTTTGGGAATGAAAAAGAGAAAGAAGAGACTAGGTCCAATAGTCACCTTCAGGTGCACATCCTTAATGACCCAGACCCTCCCAGTAGGCCACTCCCTAAAGCTTCTGCTTCATCCTAATAACACTTACAGTAAATTTTAAACACATGGGCTGTTGGGGAATATTTAAAATCTAAATGATAGCACTTCTCCAAAAACACATGTTCAGTTTGCCCCAAACCTCTACTCTTGGTCAGGTATTATAAGTACTTCCAACAAAGAAATTTAGAGTGAACTTGTTAAGAACAAGGCAGGCATTATGTTTCTGCTGACCATCTAGGCTATCAGTTGGGGTGCCCTTTGGGTACCACATCTAAAAAAACAAACAAACAACTCTCTGGCTTCCCCCAAGACAAATCCCTCTCTTTGTCTTTATCCCACACTTAAAGTTTCTTCAAGGACTCAATGAACACAGTGATATAATCAAACATAAACTATTTTTCCCTCTCTGGAGTAGGTGGACAGGATTGATTTTTGGCCTCCCCAACAGCAGCAGTCCTGAAATAGAGTATAGGGCTCTTATCTATTTGCTATGTTAATATCTTTTATATGGGGGCAAACTCTTCAGGATGACTGAGATTCATAGAGTGCTGTGCTGATGCTTGCTGGAATGCAGTTGTGAGGCTTCTGGGGGGGGGGGGCATTGACCAAATTCACATAAACAGAAAAGTAACAGGATGTGGTTCTAACTGTCCTGGACTCAAAGGCAGGACCTAGACTCCTACATCACAGTTACATTCAAATTCTGTGCCTACTTTCTCTTCTGGACTCACATGCCTGGACATCCTGGGCCTTTTGGATTCTTCTGAGGAAGAGGTCTCACCAGGGCTTTATACCCTCAATTGCAAACAGAGTCAGAGACCCAGCAGCTAGAATCTGTCTGCCCAGATAGGTCCTCTGAGATCAGGAAGCCTTGGGTACCTTTCCAGGCTCCTTTTCCGAAACTCTACTTTGCTGCCATCCCTTGCCACACGACTTACAAACTCATGCTCATCCCACTAGCTATTGGGATCTCCCGCTTCAAGAAGCCCATGAGTATTTTCCTGCCCAGATAGGTATCTGGGCAGTGCCCACAGACAGCTCAGTTGTGCTGGGCAATGGGCTAGGCATACTTTCCCTGCTGACTGATGTCATGAGCTCATTAGAGCAATGGAGTTTATAGTACAAGGCAACTGTCCAAATAATAAATTAAGCTGCACAATTTAGCACTTAATTATCCTTTCTCTCGTCTACTTCACTCTTGTTCCCTGGTTGTCTGTCTGGCCCTCCAGCTAGATGGAAGATTTTTCCCTCTGCCGGACACCCCATAGTAATCCATCTCACAGCCCTGCCAGGGTCATCCCAGGAGCATCCCTCAAACACCTTTCCTTCTCCACATCCCAGTGATCTGGACCTCAGAACGTCCTCCTGCACACACCCCACCCCCGTTTAGTGCCATCTTGGTCTCTCCAGCTTCAGTTTCCCTATCTGTGCTACTCCAGCAACACGCATGTGGGAGATCTAAAGTCTCAATGTCTCTGCCATCCAAAGTCCTCTGAGACCAGGAGGCCTTGGGTACCTTTCCAGGCTCCTTTTCCAAAACCCCACTTCGCTGCCATCCCTTGCCACATGACTTACAAACTCATGCTCATCCCACTAGCTATTGGGATCTCCTGCTTCAAGAAGCCCATGAGTATTTTCCTGGCAAGACTCACAGCCCAGCTTTCTTATATTCTAGCTCGCAGAAGCTGTCTTATTGGTTGTACCCCACAGGGTGACCTGGGAAAATCATAGCAATAGCACAGCCATCTGTGGAGGGTACCAATCATTAAAAGAACCACCGCATCCAGCCACTTCGGAATCCTCAGTTAAATACTCACAGTCAAACCACAAGAAGTACTTTTACAGGTTCTCTTACAAATAAGGAAACTGAGGTTTGGCTTCCAGAATCAGATCCCCATCATCCAGTCCTGCTCCAATCTACAAGATTGGGAACAGGGATTTGGGTGAGAGAGAACAGGTGAAGGGACCCATGGGGCACCCGAGTGGGCAGAGGCTTGGGGAGAGCAGTGGGGGACAAGAAGGAGGGTGGTTTAGATCAGGGATGCCTTTGAGCCCAAGGAGGTTTGGCTGGTCAAATAGTAACATCCCTAGAGACTGTATTCTTCTGCTCCCCCATTTTGCAGCTGGGTAAGTGAAGGCTCACTGAAAGGGAGGAAGGAATAGAGATCAATGCTATAGAAGAGGGACCAAATTGGAGCCAGGTGTCTTGCATGTTGGTCCAACTGAACCACGGGATGCAGGGGCAGCAGTCTGGTAGTGTTCCTCCTTTCCTTGTCTACTGCTTTTGTTTGCTGTTGCCTGGTGCCCCTTGTGTACCAGGCCTTGTGTGCTAGTTATTAAAGATTCAGAGGCCTGGACTGGACTATGTTTTGCTTGCCTGGAGAGAGTGAACACTCAGTAAACCTTATTTGAATGGCTTCATTGCATGAAAAAGCAAATAAACACAAGATTGTAAGATGCCTGGATTGTAAAATTGTAAACACTAGGATTGCAACATTCTCAGAGGGATAAAAAGAAGTTAGTAAGCATCCACCTAAGCCCTTTGTGCCCATAGCTCACTGCCATATCTGAGTGTTACCAAGCTTGTTACAGAAAGGACATGATCCTCAGGATGGTAAGGGGTAAGGTGTGCCCCACTTCTGTGGTTGGCAAGAAGTTTGCAGCCATCCTGGGAAATAAAACATATGTATGTGTGACTATTGCCCTTCTGGTGTCCAAACAGGAAAAGGCTCCCTCAGAAGGTCATTGTAAAAATCATCACCTCCCCTCAGGGCTGTCAGCATATGTGACTTATTTATCAACATTCCACACATGTGGATCCAAGGACATATCCTTCTGAGGGACCCCAGTGGAGATGTGTGCTCGGAGAGGTCGGGAGCACTTTCTGGACTCCAAGGACAGGGCAGGGCAGGAAAAGACAGCCGGTTCCACGCACCAAGATGGGCCGGGCCATGGGGGCCTCCATAGCATCTCTCTCTCCAAGGCGGCGGCAGGCCCCAGTCATATTGGTGTTACCACAGAATGTCCCTCATTTCCATAAGGGGGAGCCTGTGCGCAGGAGATCTGGTCCCAGATGGAGCAGCCTCAACATCCAGGGACCTGCTCAGGGCAGGAGTAGACACAGGGGTGGCGCTAACGGGTGTCTGTCTGTCCTGGGCCCTTCCTGGTGCCTTGGGGGGAAGCCACAGGGTGGGTTCTCTGCTAGTTAGATACATGGGGAACCAAGGAAAATAGTGGCAGGGGACAAGACTACATAGGAGAAACACTGTTTTGAAGGCAGGAGGACTGAGGTCTCCACAGTTCCACTCGGGACCATGACCGTGACCTCGCACGGGTTACCACCTGGACCTTGGTTTCTTAATTTGTACAATGAGGAACCACATCAACTTTAGAAATAGTTACACTGAGCAGCTGCTACAGCACCTAAAGCACAGTAAGTGCTTAAACATAGAAGGGGAAATACTATGACGGCTGTCTGGATTATTTATGCAAGTCTTAATTGCCATCCCAAACCTCACACAGATTTCTGCAGCTCCAGCAGAGCCTTTAGGATGGGTGTCCAGAGCTGTGGCTCTGAGCCGGGGCAGAGACAAGTTCCGCGGAAAGACGCTGAGGGCTTGCAGTTGCAAATGTAAAGTCAGGTGCTTCTCAAATGATGACAGAACAAAAATGAAAGAATTTGGGTGGTGGAGAGAAAGAGACAGAGAGAGGTTCTATGGCTTATTTCCTCAACCAGATTTAACAAGCGGTTTCTATTTTTTCTTTTTATGCGAACCCCCTGGTGCACACACATGTTTTGGAGGAGCCGTAATATACCAGGTGCTGTTTTACTCCCGACTTGCTGTGGTCTTTGGTCTGAATCATTCCAGTTCCTTTCATTTGGTTCCTGCCAGAAAGCAAAGCACGCATTTCCTGGTGCCTCCCCCCGGGAGGTGAGTTTTTCTCCAGACTTCCCTTTGCAGAAGTGCACGGAGCTACGTTCTGGACCGAAAGGTGGCCCGGTGACACAATTTGCTGCCCTTTTGCTGCCTTCTTAGGACACACGGTTTTGATTTGACTGTGGCCAAATTAGAACCAACATTTTCTCCTTGATTATCAAAATAACATATGTGCACCATGAAAAAATATTGGGTATTACTGAAAAGTTCAAAAGTCACTCAGAGAGAACCACAGACGCTTACATGTCTGGCACATACACAGACGTAGTTGTAAGGATGTTACAGGATGGTGTCGGCTATTCTCATTGTCTCTGTCTACTTATGTGGTCTTCTCTGATCATTCTAAATGGGTTCAAACCCTTTTTCTGTATGAATATAGCACAGTTCATTTAAGCAAACCCCTAGTGCTGGACCTTTAGGTTATTTCTGGTCCTTTTCTTTAACTTAGGTCTTGAATAAAATGATAGATTCATAGGAAGTTGAAAAAATAGCATAGAAAGCTTCTGTGTACTTTCACTCTTTTTGTAATTGTTACAGTTTATATGCCCATAGTCAGTATAAAAATCAGAATATTGATATTGATTGGCAGAGTGTATATAAATCTATTTTATCTCATGTGTACATTTGTGTAACCACCAGCACAATGATGACACAGAACTATTTAATCTCCACTAAGATTTCCTTTGTGCTACATTTCTGTATGCATGTTCATACATCTCTTATCCTCCTTTCCCTAATCCCTGGGTCCCAATAACCTGCTCTGTAACTACCTACTTCTGTCATTTTGAGAATATAATATACTACCTATGTGCTATATTGCAATATTTCGTTATATTCTCTCTGTATATAGAATGTCATCCAGATAGAGACTATTATATATATATAATAAAATATATATTATATATATATTTCACTCAGCATAATGACCTTGATATTCATCCATACTGTTGAGTATGACAATTGTTCCTTCCTTTTTATTTCAGGGGAGTGTTCCTTGTTTCTAATTATTTTTAATCTTTACAAATAAAGTTCTGTAATAAACCTGTAGAGGTTTTTGTGTAGGCATACATTTTTATTTACCTGGGAGAAACACGTAGACTGTAATTGTTAGGCTATTTGGAAAAATTTTTTTTTTTTTTTTTGAGACAACGTCTTGCTTTGTAGTTCAGGCTTGGCCCTGAGCTCACTATGCAGCCCAGGCAAGCCTCAAACTCAGCAATCCTCCTGCCTCTGCCTCCCGAGTGCTGGGATTACAGGCGTGAGCCACCACACCAGGCACTGTGGTATGTGGTATTGATTGCCGGTGGGCGTGAGTCTCCACGCCCAGCATTGTATGTGCTTTCCAGGGATTGAATTTAGGACCTTGCGCTTGCGAGGCAGGCGCCGGAACCTCTGAGCTAACCCTCCGGCCCAATGTTTCATTTTTAAGAGACTGTGAAACATTTTTTTCAGAGTGGCTGTATTGTTTTACTTTTCCATCAGCAATCTGAGAGGCAGCTTCTCTATAAACTCATCAGCACTTAGCACTTGTTTTAATTTGGACAAGTGACCCCTCCCAAATGCCTGTATGTTGAAGGCTGAGCCCCAGATTATGGCAGTAATTGGAGGTGGTGGGCCCTTTAAGAAGTGAGGACATGCGGGCCGGAGGGTTAGCTCAGTGGTTCCGGCGCCTGCCTCACAAGCGCAAGGACCTGAGTTCGATCCCCGGTAACATATAATGCTGGGCGTGGAGACACGCCCACCAACAATCAACACGGCATACCACAATGCCGGATGTGGTGGCTCACGCCTGTAATCCCAGCACTTGGGAGGCAGAGACAGGAGGATTGCTGAGTTCGCAGCGGCTTGCCTGGGCACCATAGTGAGCTCAGGGCCAGCCTGAACTACAAAGCGAGACCCTGTCTCAAAAAAAAAAAAAAAAAAAAAAAAAGAAGTGGGGACATGGAGAGCATACTGAGACTCTGTTTCTCAGGTACCATGGCCTGAGCAGCCTTCTTCACCATGTGCTCCCATCTTTACCTACTGTGCTGCCACAGCCCCAAATGCAAAGGAGTCAAGTGACCACAAATAATGACATCACAAGCCAAAATAAACCTTTCTTACTTTAAGGTTAACAATCTCAGGTGTTTTGTCACAGTATTAGGAAACTCACCAGCCTAGCATTGTTACCCTTTTTCATTTTATCTGTTTTACCAGGTGTGTAGTAGTACCAGAGTCCTAAATTTCACCCCTGATGACTAATGATGGTGAACATCACATCTTTCCATGTGGTTATTGCCATTTGTGGTGAAATGTCTTCTTGTGTTTTACCTATTTTTTATAGTATTGTCTGTGATTTTACTGTTGAATACAGACACACCCACACGGCCACCCACAGCATATGAACCCTTTGTCAGATCTGTGGTTGGCAAATCATCTCTTTTCTTATTCTGTAGCTTATCTTTTCATCTTTTCAATGGGTCTTTTGTAAAACAGAAGTTTTTAGTTTTTATAAAGTCCAGTTTGTTGATTTTTTTTTAATTATTTTGAGACAGGGTCTCACTTTGTAGTTCAGGCTGGCCCTGAGCTCACTATGGTGCCTAGGCAAGCCGCCGCGAACTCAGCAATCCTCCTGTCTCTGCCTACAGAGTGCTGGGATTACAGGCGTGAGCCACCACATCCGGCATTGTGGTATGCGGTGTTGATTGTTGGTGGGCGTGTCTCCACACCCAGCATTATATGTGGTTACCAGGGATCAAACTCAGGTCCTTGTGCTTGCGAGGCAGGCGCCAGAACCACTGAGCTAACCCTCCAGCCCCAGTTTGTTGATTTTTTTTTCTTTTGTGGATCATACATCTGGTATCATCTCTAGGAACTCTTCCTCAAAACCCAGACCTCAAGGATTATTTTTATTTTCTTTAAAACAACAACAACAATAACAACAAAAATCCACTGCCAGGTAGAAAAATGGCCTTCTAAAGATGCCCAGGCCCTAACCCTGAAACCTGTGACTATATCACCCCTCATGGTGAAGAGAACAGTGGATACTGATTAATTAAACTGAGATGGGAATTATCCTGAATTATGTAGTTGTGTCTAATGTAATCATGAGCATTCCTTATAAGGGAATGAGTGACTGGGTAGTCAGGGAAGGATGTGTGAAGTCAGGAACAGAGGTTGGAATGATAATATTGCTGGCTAAGACTGAGTGCTAGAGAAAGCGGGCAGCCTCTAGAAGCAAAAAAAGATAGGTCTCCTTCAGAAGGAGTATAGCTTCTGACCCCTGGAGTTTAGTGTAGGAGACCCATTTGACACTTCTGATCTCCAGCTCTGTAAGATAATAAATTTGTGTTGCTTTAAGCCATTAGGTTGGCCGCAATGTGTTACAGCAACAGTAAGAAGCCAATACAAACCATTTGCTAAATAGCTTATAAAGTCTTTACATTCCTTCCTAGCTATAAGCTAAAGATCGAAACCTAGAATTCAAACTAATGCAAAAAACACATCCCCTCATACTGGTACTTTTCATCATGAATGTCCTTTTACAATTCATCATGAGTGTTTTTATCCATTTTGTGAAATACCAAAAGACAGGGTAATTTATAAACAATAGAGGGTTATTTGGCTCATGATTTTGGATACTGGGAAAGTATATCCAGATGTCCTCTCAAAGCCTTATGTTGTTATAGGTGGGGAGTTTCAAAGGTAGTTGGATTAAGATTTGTGAATGTGGGGCTGGAGGGTTAGCTCAGTGGTTCTGGCGCCTGCCTCACAAGCACAAGGTTCTGAGTTCAATCCCCGGTAACCACATACGATGCTGGGCGACTCACGCCCACCAACAATAATACCGCATCCCACAGTGCCGGGCGTGGTGGCTCACGCCTGTAATCCCAGCACTCGGGAAGCAGAGACAGGAGGATTGAGGAGTTCCAGGTTTGCCTGGGCTACATAGTGAGCTCAGAGCCAGCCTGAACTACAAAGCAAGACCCTGTCTCAAAAAAAAAAAAAAAAAAAGATTTGTGAATGTGGATTAAGTGATACTGGGATTAAGGGTATAGATAATGGAAGGCCCACCCTGGGTGTAGGTGGCACCAATCAACAGTTTACAGCCTGGATGGAATAAAAAGGGAGAGAGGTAATACAGGCTGGATGCCACTGCTTGCTGCTTCCCTGTCTTCTGCCTGCTTGCCATAGACTATTTCTCCTCTGTGATGGCTTTCTATAATGCTGCCCCAGCTTGGAGCCAGCTGACTATGAACTGAAAGCTTTACAAACTGTGAATTGAAATAAGTCCTTCCTGCTATAACTTATGGGTGCCAAGTATTTTGTCTCAGCAATGAGAAAAGTAATCAAGACATTAGAAAATTAAAAGTTACCTGTGTGGCTGGCTTTGTGGCTCCCGCTATGTTACACTTGGGCAGTGTGGGACCCCATGCTCCTACCCATGAACTTTTATAATCAGCAGTGGGCAGTGACAGTACAGTGACCAGAGCCAGGGACTCGGCTCTTAGCCACCACATTAAAGGCAGCCAGTCGCTGTGGTTCTGCTCTCAAAAGCCAGGGAATGACCACAGGCCCTACAGTGTGGTGGAAAAGAACTTGAGGTTGGAGAGACCTTGGTTTGAATTCTAGCTCCTTGCAGTGTTCTTGTATTTAGACCCTTGTCTACTTTTCTTCCTTGTCTGTAAAATGGGGAACATTATTCTCTATTTGTTAAAAAGAACATTTAGAGGAGATAGCACATTTTACCCAGCACCCTGTCTGAGCCTCTGGTTCTCTAAGTCATAATTCTCCTCTGGCATCACTTTGTGACATAAGCAAAGTCTGTCCTCTATTTCTCAATTTCTACTTCTGTACAATAGGGAGAATAATATCACCCACCTCACAGGTTTGCTGTAAGTTCTAAATGAGATGACACATGTAAAATATAATTTCTGCTAAAAGTGGTAGCTGCTGCTATTCTTAATACTATCATTGCTTTTATGGTTTTGGTTCTTGTTGTTATAGAATCCCAATGATTCCAAGGGTATGTTCAGGAGAGATGACCTGAGGCACAGACAAGAAAGATCTAGAAGACTCACAGATTTGCAATTGATGAAAAGAGTTCTTGGGACTATGAGGCATTCATAAAAAATTCCCTTATCTAGTGACAAGCATACGCTGGGCATCCTCTGGCTCATGTCAAGAAGGGCTGCCCACTCCAGCCATGTTGCAAAGATCAACTCTGTTCCTTCACAGAGAAGAGCTCTCATATCTGGCTGTCCACCAGGCTCCATCATAATCCACATTCTGTTGGTGCCCCACCCATACCCTTGCAGAGACCTGCCATTCCTGGCCAAGGGTTTTTTCTCCTGAAACTCACCAGGCCTGAACACAGGGCAAGGTCCGTGTGCTGGCTAATGACATCAGAAGGAAGAGGCTCTGCTCAGAAATGAATGGATACCTTGGAGAATTACCTTTGCTTCCTTGGCCCTTGTTGAGCACCTTTGGGTTATGCTTCATATTGTTTGCCAGTGCAGTCAGCCACAGGGGCAACTGGCCAGATAAAACATCATTCATTGCCAGTCTTGACTCCTCTGCTTTCTTCTCCTCATTCTCCTACTGGTGTTTCCAAATAGGAAGTTCAAAGTAAGTTCTGCTTCTGGAAATACCCAACTGAAATGCTTTCTTCCTTCTCCTCAAGAGAACCTTAATTTGGATGCCTAAAGGTGGGAGTTAACTTCCTGCCTGTTCCAAGCCCGCTGTATGGACCTTGATGATCTGTGGTAGGCAAAAGATGTGAGGAATGCCTACTTTCCCTTGCCTAAAAGGAAAGTACTTGGTCCTTGCTTGATATTACTATGTTTGCCTGTGATCTCTGGGACATATGGTGCTGTCTTGTTTTTATCCTGGGAATTATACCACACTGCTGTTGGCAGAGCAGAGAAATGGAGAAACTTGCTTCTTGGATGACAACTTGAACCCCTGAGGCAGTCCACTGTGCAGCCACCTGCTTCTGGACTTCTTCTATGAGATTCTACATTTAAGTGCACACAAAGCCACCCTTGAAAATTTGTGTTTGGGCTCTTGGTTTTTGTTTGTTTGTTTGTTGTGGTACCTGGAATTGAACTTGGGACCTTGTGTGTCCAAGGTTGGTGCAATACTACTTGAGCTAAATCCCCAGCCCCTGGGCTCTTGTTTCTTGCTTCTTGCTAACATAAGTGTCTGAACAACAAACACACCCATGCTTTCCACTATTCTCCATCTAGTGCAGAGGTTCATAGATGTCTTGACTCTACTGATGAGCAACCTGAGGCTTTGGGGGCTGGGGACAGATGAATGTCCTATCTACATGGAGTGGTCTCCTCAAATGCACAGGTAATGATGATTCTCTTGAGAAACAACAGGTGTTTCAAAGGGAAGATCAAGTTCATGAGTTAGGTGGCAATTCCCTTTAAAAAGTGAAATCTCTTCCACAAAATGACAGTCCACTTCCCAGTTTAAGCAAATGAAATAAAATGATCCTTGTAGGTGTAGCACAGGAATAAGTGGTGAGTTGGATGTGCCTAGGGGGCCTTTACAGTTGTAGTTCATGAAAATGAAATGAGATCACCCTGAATTATCCAGGTGAGCTTTAAATCCAATGACTAATGTCTCTATAAAAAAATCAACAGAGGGAGATTTAAGGCATACAGAGAAGTGAGGAGAGGGACTATAGTACAGTTGGAATCTGCTATGTCCCGCAAAGGCCCATGTGTTAAAGGTTTGGTCCCCAGCCTGTGGCACTATCCAGACATGGTGGTGCTTCTAGGAGATGGGGTTAAGTAGAAGGAAATAAGTGTGCCCTTGAAGGGGCTATTGTGAGGTTGGCTTTTTCTCCTTTGTCTTCTTCTATCATGATACACTGTGCTGCTATGGGCTCAAGCAATACAGCCAAGCAACCCTAGGTGGAAAATTCTGAAACTATGAACCAATATCAACCTCTTTTGGTTTTAAGTTTATTATTTGAGATAGTTTGTCGCAGTGATGGAAAGCTGACTAACACAGATTAGGTTTTGAAGAAGTCTGGCTGATTAGATTTTGGCTGATTTTATTTCAGATACTTTGGAGGGAAGTCTTTAGCATCCATAGCAGTCCTCTGTTTTCCACAAGAGAGCTCATCACACAGCTTTGAAAACAATAGTTGCCTTCTTTGAGCACATGTCTTAAACTATTAAGTGAGGATCAACATGGCCCACCCCCTAGCTATTATAAGGGTCAAGGAGGTATAGGTTATAAATTATCATAATCCAGCAGCTCAGGACATAGTCATTTTTAGTTTGGCTTGCAAACAATTTTTAAATTTGAATTTATCAACCTTTACTGCCAGGAGACTTTACACCAAAATCCCATATTCTCTTGAAAAATCAAAAAATATGCCAATCTAATGTCACCAAAAAAATAATTGGCTGGAGCTGAGTTGCAGCTGGCCATAGCATGGGCTCCTCAGTTCCCCACTCTCCTTACCCTTCCTATGACTCTACATACCCTGACTTTCCCCATTTCCTGGAGGCATCTGAGCCCACAGCCTCTGTGTGTGAAAGCTTTTATGTAAAAGAGTTTGTTAATTTCATTTCTCTTTCATGAAAGAAAACTCCCAATGCAGTATACCACTTGAAGAAAGTGTCTTCCAATAGGGCAAAAGATTGATGAAAACCTCCATCAGATAGAATTTTTTTTAACTTAATAGAATTTGCTATAACAAGATCTGCCACATCCCTTCATCCCAGGCCTCTGACTTGTAGAAATCTCTTTGGTCCCAGAACTAGATACAAAGGATGGTACGTGTTAAAACCAGGCATGCTGTGGGTGAGAAAAAACTTCCATCTCTGTTTGCTTTTGCCAAGACTGTCATGTTCCAGTCTTTCTCCAATTTAGTAGCTAATTAATTGTTTATTTTTAATTCCCAGTCAAACCAGTTCAAGGTGTGATTTTTTTTTTAAAGCAATACCTTTGGCTTGCATTGGTTACCACAATTAGCTCTGTCCTTTGATTTGTAACATCCAAAAAAAAAAAAAAAAGTCACTCATGTGATTGCTATGAATGCAGTTCAGGGAACCAGATTCAAAATTTGGTTCTGCCCCCTGCTAGCTGAGTAACTTTCAGCCGCCACTCAACTTACGGGAGACTTAGTTCTCTCATTTCCACAAAATAAAAAGAATTATACAGAATAAAAGCTGTTACATCACACAACTGCGGTAGGAACTTGAGATGAGAGATGTCAGCTTGTGGAATAAAAGCTGGAATACCAGAGATAATTATTTTTATTATGATTGATGGCTCCTTTGGGAGTTAGCCTTGGCTCTAGCTTGTAAAGTAGAGGTTTTTGGATTAGAAAGATTTTATTGTTCACACATACCTGTGGCTGAATCCAGCTTTGATTTGCAAAAACAACAGCGATGATTCTGATAGTAATTGTGAGGGTTGACATTTACTGGTTATTTTCTAGCAACAGATGAAACCTTCCTCCCCTTTCCCGCTTTTAGGCCCCCGCCTTTTCCTTCGCGTCTTTGGCCTTGGGCATTAGTTGTGCATCCACATGGGATATCGCGGTGATCTCAGATAAGAAAATCCTCTCAAAGCCTATTCATTTGCATGCTCAATCATACACTCCATAATTGTGGGTCCCAGCCCACGTGAGGGCAGCTCAACAGTTGGCAAATTGGGTAGAGGCTATGGTTGGCGTATCGAAGGTTCAGTTCTTCACTCCATGATTCTATCCCTCACATTGCAGAGATTCAGCATTCCTAGGTCCCTGGCCTTGATGCTGGTAACACCATCTCAGTCACTGTAGCAACCATAGAAGCCCTGACGTGTATGAATGTTCCCAGTGTAGTTTGAAAATTACCTTTAGTCAAAGGAAACTTGCTGTTGAAACCATTCAAGGTTTTCTAGTCTGCAAACTTGAGCCAGACTCTCCATCTGTTTCTTGAAACCCAGTTTCCTGCCCTGTCACATTGGAGTCATTTGCCTTCACTGGACCATTGGAAGGACCACGAGGAACGGTGTATGTGACACGCCTGATGTAACTGCTGGAGCATGGTAAGGACGCAGCGCGGTGTGCAATGAAGCATCAGCCGACTGTGACTCCCCTTTCCTGTTGATTGTGTCCCCAAGTGACAAGGCCAGGGAGGGGGTCTTCCAAGCCTTCCACACTCATTCTGCTCTAATTAGAAGTCATTGTGGAATGAAGTCCGGTATTTCATTTGGCCTGTGTTTTACAGATCCTGTATGTACGGCTAACAGGGCTCACTCAGGACCTGTGCGTGATACAGGGGGGATTCTTGGCCTGGGTTCAGGGCAGATTGGTGGAGAAAGTGTCGCATTCAATTAAGGCTGATTGGCCCTGACAGTTGTCTGGGTGAAGTTTATAAGGTACATCTAATCTGGGTGCATCTGGTCATAAAAATGCAAAACAAGCCATTCCCACCCAAGTTCTAACTCCAGATGTGGGCTGATTCTCAGTGATTGACACCATATTTTTTGCAGCTGTCCTAAATTTTAAATCTTTTTCTATTTAAAATACATTCATCATAATTATGGAATGCAATAAACAAACTTCAGCTTGATGACAAGCTTTAAATATAAAAATGTTTCGGCTTAAAATACATGCCGTGATTTCTCAGCCCAGAATGGAAGCATTCTCTGAAGAAGCCCTGACCTTGTCACCATAAAGCAGACACAGTTATTTTCTCTCAAGTATTGACTGATATTTGGAGGGGACATTGAAGGAGAAAAATCAAAAAGCTATTTATATCAGATAGAAAAATGTGCACAATTCATCAGAAAGACACACAACACAGAGGGAAGAAATTTGGATTCCACTTAATTAGGTCTGGAGGACTCCATTGGTACAGGTTCTCCAAAAGGCAGGCTGGAGCAGTGGTTTTGCACAAAGACTATGGGTCCAGGTCACCTGATTTCAAATTCTACTCTTCTACATCTCACACTGCTGGCTTGAAGTTTGCTTTGTCACTTACGTGCTTCGTGACTCAGTTTACTCATGTATATAATGGAAGATAACTGGAAAAAAAACTGCATAAGTAAAGTGCTTGGAGCCAAGCCTGGCACAGGAGTGCTCAAGATATGTTAGCTATAATGATAATTGATATCAGCTGACCTTTTGTCATTGCTTCTCCATGGGGGAAACTGAGGTTTCTAGAGGTGAGGTGAATTGTACAAGTCTCATATAGCACGTAGAAAAAGCTGATGCTCAAACCCATTTGACTTCACTATAACATATAACTATGGATGGTCAATTTGGGTCAAGTTTTTATTTTTATTTTTTTTTTTTGCTTTTTTTTTTTTTTTTGGAGACAGGGTCTTGCTTTGTAGTTCAGGCTGGCCCTGAGCTCACTATGGTGCCCAGGCAAGCCGCTGCAAACTCAGCAATCCTCCTGTCTCTGCCTCCCGAGTGCTGGGATGACAGGCGTGAGCCACCACGTCTGGCATTGTGATATGCAGTGTTGATTGTTGGTGGGCGTGTCTCCACGCCCAGCATTATATGTGGTTACTGGGGATCCAACTCAGGTCCTTGTGCTTGCGAGGCAGGCGCCGGAACCACTGAGCTGACCCTCCGGCCCCATGTTTTTATTTTTTGTCTAAATTTGAAGTTTTACTAGTGGCCACTGTCTATATATTTGCCTGTTAATCTTGGGCACGGGAGTATCCTTGTGCTATTTTTCTGCTGCTCCCGGATCTCCTCTTTTATTCTGAATGTTATTTAAATGAGTCTGTAATTGAGACAGTTAAATAAACAAACTCTTCAGTTAATTATAGATAGGTCATCCTGCAGCCACACTGCTGGGCTTTCTAGCCACTTATGGACAACAGCCATGGCCTAATGATTTCACCAGGAGCAACACAGACAGCTTAGTTCCTCGAGAAAAACGAGAACTACCCGGAGTTTGTGTCAACAATCTGCTCCTCTTTAAAATGAAGCCATAAGTCACAAATCCTCTGAGTTCCCAAAGAAGTGTCTGGAGCTAAATTTGTACCCTGACTCTGATAATTGTTCTCTTATTAAGCTGATGAGAGAATTAGCAGAGCTAGGGCCCCTGGGATTGTGCCCACAGCTCGAGCCAAGCTGGAAATGACTCTATTTTACTTCTGAGATGTGTAAATGGCTTGTCCATCACTGGGATCCTGGCCACAAGTTCAGTATCAAAATAACATGCGCTGCCTTTCCCAATAGATGGATTCCAGTCCTGGAAGGCCCTCTGAGTCCAGTAGGAGTCAAAAAAAAATGTGTGCTGGAAAAGGATGACTATGTCCTAGTTCTCTCCAGAGCTGTCAGAATGGCCCCAGCAACATCTGTGAGGCTCACTCGACCTGTTAGACTCTGGTTTGAGTAAGGTAGGGTGGGAGGTGCCAAAGGCATGCCCTCTGCAGACAGGCAGACACTGTTCAAATACGGACTCTGTCATACAAGCTTGGTGCACTGGGGTAAGCAGCCCCAGCTCTGTGTCATCTGATAATGGGGGTGATAATGGCTAACCTGTCAGGCTGGATGAGATCACATGTGGAAAGGATGAAGCTCAGAGTCTATGTAGGAAGCAGGGGCTGAATTTTGTCTCTGTGGTTAGTGAGACAGTTAACCTAGGTATCAGGTACTGAGAAGTTTGTTTTGCTTCTGTAGCCAGGATGGCAAATACATTTATTGTGTTAGCTTCGTATTCATCAGTTGGAAATATCTGCTTGAAGTACAGTGATTGATTTGTAATGCCTGCCATGGGTGAAAAGTAGGCAATAAAGTACATGTTCACACACTGCTATTGCCCTTCTGTTGTGTAAGTTCTGAAAGCAGGGAACTGAGTCTAATAAATAATCCATCTAAACCATTTTGCCCCTATTTTTGCTCTCTCAAAAGAATTTTCACACATGAAATGCTATGACCCTCACATCTCCTCAATTTCAAATATTCTGCCTTCCAAAAGAGCCTGGAATTTTAAAACTATAGATACTATAAGTAGGCCAGAAAAAACATTTATAACCTTTTGTACACACGAGGGATAGAAGCTTCGGGGAGGAAAATACATTACCCAGAATCAGGCAGTGAGATGCAAGCAGAATCAGAGCTGAATTGTAATTATTAATTTATTTTTCTATTCAATGAACTTTTCATTAGTACCCACTCTGGACACATCCTAGAATCATTCTGAGAGCCTCCCATAATGTCCATGCTACCATGATGATGACTACGAATAGTATTAGTCAGGTTAGGCTGCAGTGATATAGAACCCCAATACCAGTGATCTACACATAGAGGTCTGCTCTGGGTCTAGGCTCGGGAGCAGGGAAACTACTATCTTCCCAGAGGCTCCATCACAGGTTTGAGATGGGCAGGGATAAAATTCCCAATCTCGCCATCATCCGTGACAAGTGGGGAACTACATGGGGTAGAGGGACACATCTATTTGTCAAATAAGATCTTGAAAAGTTTGTTGCCGGCTGCAGACATTACCCGTGAAATTCCCCAGACTGCTGTGAGTAGGTTCTTGTTTCTTCAAGACCCAAGTTCAGGCTGTCCTTACAGCCTTGGTCACCTCTCTGACCCACAGGCCCTTTACCTGTGTGCTTCATGCCGACCTTCCCTGGCTGGCAGCTATGAGGCCAGAGCCGAGGGAGAGGAGCCCTCAGTGCACAGATGGCATTCAGCGAAAGCCAGCTGCCCTCTGCTGAGGACCTGCTGGGAGAACCTTGCCAGAGATTTGAAGTGCAGAGCAGTTTTCCTTCAAGGGAATGGCAATAAGGAAGCACATTTGAGTGTGTGTGAAAGAGGGTGTGCTGCGGGAGGGCTGTGGGGGGTAAAGTAACAATGGGGAATAAAGAGCAGGCATTTTAGTAACTTGCAGATGAAAGCTGCTTTTAGCTAGAATCATTAGCCTTCTACACACCAGTACGGCTAGGTTTGGAAAAACACTTAACTTGTTATAGGATGCCAAGTTATGGGCGGGGGGCAGCTAAGTTACGGATTTGCCAGTCCCTTTCCTAAAAGAAAAGGATCCATGATCCATGGGAAGTGGTTGGTGCTTCCTGGCGACATTCCTTTTATTTGCTCTTTGTATAAGAATGTTGGAAGAGAGTCAGAAGCAGAGTTTTGCATGTGATTCTGAGATAGAGAAAGAGGGAAAGATCAAAGGAAGACTAAGAAGAGAAAATCAGGAGGGGGAGGAAAGGGCAGAGCAGGATGGGAAGAGGAGAAAGAGCCAAAGGTGGAAGCAGAGGATGATGGTGAGAAGGGTAAGAAAAGGGAGGAATGAAGGAAGAGAGAGCAGAGAGATGGAACAGGCAGGGAGAGAACAGGAGAGGAGCAGAAGAAAAGAGGAGCCAGGAGAGACAGATGGGCCACGGTGACATACAGACAAAGAGCGTTGGGAGCAGAGACCCACTGTGCCTTCCATCTCGAACCTGGCTTGCTGCATCTCAGGCTTGACCTTTCTCTTGGGCTACCTGCTCCATGGGCCACATCTGGCTTCACAGATGTTACCCCACCCTCCCTGTCTGTGACCCGGGGACAGGAGCTGCCAGTCTGGACCTTCAGCAGAGGTCTGGGAAGTGGGTATAACTTGGACCATGGAATTGGACAGAGCTGGGTTTGTCTCTTGATCCATCCCTTCCCAGTGGCTCTGCCCATGTGATTCCCCCCAACCCAGTACCAGGGATTGAACTCAGAATCCTGTGCTCAAGAGGCAGGCATGGCACCATTAAGCTAAAGCTCCAGCCCCTCTATCCATATAGGTTTGAACCTCAGTGTTCTTGCCTGTGAAATGGGCCTATGGACTAGGGATTTAACTCAGTGACAGTTTCAAGGTCCTAAGTTTTATTCCTGGTACTGCAAAAAGAAAAAGAAAAGAAAGAAATGGGCCTAGTAAGAAAATAAATCTAATGGACGGAGAGAGGATTAACAAGGAACCCAAATGTTAAGACCTCATTTGGTCAAGACAAAAACCCATCTGGACTCCCAGTGACAGTCAAGTCACTGGGAGTCACTTGACTCCTGGGCAGTCAAGTCATATCTCGTATTTCTGTAGTGGTTGACATAATCTTTATGGCCAAAGAAAATAAAAATCACCACGTGGTGAATTGTCATTTCACTCATAACACAAACCATGATTTCCAGGGCAGACCCCACCATGCCCCTCAGCACAAGGGGCTGATCCAGACAGGACTAGTGGATTGTCTGGGGATACAAGCCAGTTTCCTTGGGAGCTCTGAGCCTCAAATGAGTGGCTACTCCTCTTTCAAAGACTGTTTTGGTTCAGTGTTAATCAGGTGGCTCTCATTCCAGCCATTGTCTGGGCTTTGCAAGAATGTTCACGTATTTAGGCAACAGTTTGGTAAAGTCTGTGCCTCCCCGTCCCCACCCAGCTGATGGATCCTGTGGCTTCTAGGGTAAGAGATTTGGGTGTATTCAGAGGTCCTTCGGGATCCACAGAAGAGTCTCCGGACCTTCCAATAACACCCTCTGTGGATTCCCAAATCTGGGGATGCTCCCTACATATAAAATGCTGCATTATTTCTATGGAACCTACATACATCCTCTGGTTTCCTTTTAATCATCTCTATGTGATTTAGAATACAGTGTCAGAGCCAGGCAACGAGTTGCTATTCCGTGTTGTCCTGTATTATCCAGGGAGTGATGACAAGAAAAAGTCCTGCTCAGAAGAGAGGCAGTTTCTTTTTCCAGATTGTTTCCATCAAAAGTTGGTTGAGTCAAAATATGTGTCCACTTAAGGGCCAACTGTATACTCAAGAGGATACAAGAGGGCAAAGAGGCTGACGGAGGAAGAAGCCTGCAGCTGCTTGCTGTGTCCCGCAGCCAGGGCCGGGCCACCACAGACCACTTGCTTACCCAGAGTCTAGGATCTAGCATGGAACTGAAAGAAGTGCAGGCAGTTCTGAGATTCCAAAGAGAGGAGCCGAAGAGAAGCACCTCGCTGCGCTTGGAGAAGCTTGAGCGAGGAAGCTTTGTGAAGGTGAACCTCAACAGAGACCTGAATAACAAGCCGGGGACCAGACACATGAATGAGCACTCCAGGATGGAGGTGAGAAAGCGGGGCATATCTCAGGTCCTTCAGACACTGCAGGGTGTTGGAGCACACTGTGGAGGAGACGTGAGGCATTTAGAGAAAATACTGTAGATAGTGGGGACCCCTACACTGGTTTCTAGAGCAAAAGGAGGATGAGTGGATTTACATGTTAGGAAGATGATTTTGGAGGCTACGAGGGAGTGAGCCTAAAGGTAGGAAGGCCACAAAGAAAGGAGGTACCACAGGGGTGACCAAGGAAGCAGAGACAGAGAGAGACCATGAATTCCAGAAGTGAGGTCAGTGGAGAAACTGATAAGATTTGGTGCAGCTGCGGGATCCCCCAGAGAATCTGATTTGCATGAAACCATCTCTCCATGAAGTGCCACCCCAATTAATGGGTGGGTAATTGAGTTCATTCATTCAAAAACAAACATTTATAGATGCTGATTCTACTGTAGCCTGCCCTAGGAGCTGGGAGGAAGAAAGACAAAGGGAAGATTTCTGCCCAAGAAGCCACGAGCCACCAGAAAACCTTGTTTTTAAATAAGATTTTGTGACCCAGCATCTTACAAAGCATATGGTGGCCCTCCCTCCACCCCTTTCCACATCCCAAGTTCCCTGGCTCAGAAAATAGGCATTGCTGCCACTGAACCCAGACAAGAAGAACTAAGCCTTACTGATGGTTTACTGTACGCCGGGCCTGGTTGCCAAGGGCTGGTCACTGACTACAGTGGTACCTCCGTTCATGAACTAAATTTGTTTCACGACTCTGGAAAAGATAGTCATGTTTGTGTCTGTGTGGTAAAGTTGGCCACGACAAAACAAAAAAGAAATTTTGCCCAACACTTCTGTTAAACTCTTTCCATTAAAACTTTATTGATAAAAACAAGTAGTGGGCCCTCAGACTATACTTTCTCAACCTTTCATGGAGTTCTCAGGATTTTACTCCTGCTGTAGATGAGGAAGCTGGGTATGTCAGTCAGGCCCCAGGGAACCAACGGCCACTCAGACAGATGAGTGACAAGGGACTATCTGCAGGTGTTGGGGGAAGGAGATCTTGAAGTCCTTGAGGGACAGTGCTATGGTTTGGACCTTAAATGTCCCCCAGAAATCCACATACTAAAAGTTTGGTCACCAGCCTTGGGTCACCAAGGCTTGAGATACCTCCTACTACTGGGAAGAGATGAGACCTAGAGACGTGGGACCTAAGGAAGGAACTTAGGTTAATGGGGTATGTTCCTGAAGGGGACACTGAGACCTCACACCCCTCCTTCCGAGCTGCCATGAGGCAAGCTGCTTTGTCCCACCACCTGCTCCCTGCCATGATGTGGCCAAAGGATGGGGCCAGGCAACCATGTACTAAAACCTCTGAAGTCAGGAGTCAAAATAAATCTTTCCAGCTGGGCACTGTAATACACGCTTGTAGCCCCAGCACTTGGGGAGGCATGGACAAAAGGTTCACAAGTTCGAGCTCAGCCTGGGCAGCTTAGTGAAAGTCTTCTTAAAATAAATTAAAGAAAAAAACATTAGAAAGCTGGGATCTAATTCAAAATAATGTCTCTGGCTTCCATCTCCAGTGGCAATAAATAAGTAAACTTTTCTTCCTTGTAAGGGTATTATCTCAGGTATTTTATTACAGTGATAGAAAGCTGACACATAAAAACAGCAAAAGTGGAGAGCGGTTCCAAAGCTCCGGACTCCAGGAGAAGTGGTTGTAAGAACCCAAAGAGGCATAGTGGGACGAGAGAGCCCATGAACAGACAGGGTCCCTTTGGTGGAGCCATGAGCCATGGCCTGTTGAGGGAGTCTGGGTGGGAGGGGTGATAGCCTGACATGTCCCCGTCCTGTGTTCAAACTCTTGTTATTGTTTTCTTTCACTAGTCTCTGCAGAAGGCCAGGGCCCAAGGGAGCCTGCAGAGGCAAGCACTGAAGGCTGCACCGGCAAAGGAAGGACAAATAGAATTCTACATCCAGGGCTCAGAGAATTTCAGCTGCTCAAAGTCATGCTGATAGTGAGCAGCAGCACCATGTTTTTAAACCACTCTGCTTTGATTTAAAATTAGTCACTGGGTTCTCTCTGAGGGGAGACTGGCAAGAGAGGATGAGCCATAAGAGAGGCAGGCTGCAGAGGAGGAGACAGCCAGTTCGCTGTAATTGGGAGCTGTCTGCACATGACAATGTCCCCAGTAGGAACTTATCCCTAGACTTCAGAGCCAGACTGGTGTGCTTCAAATTCCAGCTCAGCTAATGTGGCCTGGGGTAGGTCACACCTCTCTGAACCTCTGTTTCCTTCTCTGTAAAACTGAGGCACGATTTTGTCTTCATCCTGTGCTTCTCTAGGGTGGGCAAAGGCCTTCAGCCCTGACCCCTTGGTGCTTATTTAAAAGGCAACCCTGTAGGCCTCACCTCAGACTGGCTAAACCCCAGACTCTGTAAGAGGTAGCTGGCAAGGTCCTGGACGTGACTTTGTTGTACCTCGGGTGCACCTCATGAAAACTCAGTAGCACACACAGAGGCAGGCCTCAAGTGGCACATACATGGTTCATGGGACAGCCTGAATCAGCTCAGCAAATCATTACAGCAATCAGTGAGACGGGATTTACTTTTGTTGCCATTTTACAGATGAGAGAACTGAGAATGAATGAGTAACAGATGTCTGATTAAGTTAGCCAGGTAACCATTGGCCCACACATGGGGATGGGTGTTTCCTTTCCTCCTCCCCTGCACAAGGAACAGGGCAGGCACAGCAGGGGGGTGCTGTGTGCAGCCAGGGGAAAAGGCTCAGAGGCCTCCTGGGGAAAGTTAAAGGTCTGAAGGGGAAAGGTCATGTTTCCCACAGGACTTGCACAGAGAGGCCACCCAGGAAGGCCTGGCAGATTCATCTGAGCTCAGCCCTCAGGAGAGAGGCACAGCTTGCACTGAGCCTGGAGACTCAGCAGGGCCCTGTGGAGTCAGCCAGGTGTGGGATTCATAGTGAGAGATTGCCAGCTTCCAAACGGAGCTCCCCTCCTTTCCCTTCTAAATCAAGCCATGGTGAAGTCCTAAAAACTGACTTTTCCAGAGAGGGGTAAATGTGTCCTTATGATATCAAGGCTCCTTCCCTCAGCATCTTTGTGTGGAATACCTAGAGATGCATTTTTTAAACCTAATAAATCATAAACCTTTTCTGAATCCCAGTCCAGAACAGATGCAATACATATGGTCAGTAGACTTGGAGTTGCAAATAAATATGTTTGGAAACCAAATATTTGAAAAGCAATTCTTTTTCTCAGTCTCTCTTGCTTGCTTGCTTTTTTTTTCTTAAGAGTTGCTGCCAAAATCAGTCCAGGGATTTGGATTCCCCTTAAGCTATTGCCACAGTACTATACTTTCTGAGCCAGAAGAGAGATATAATGGCTCAGGCGAGGAGTGCAGAGAAGTTTCAACTGGCATGCCAGATTGGTCATAGCTTCCTGGAAGCTGTGCTAAGAAGGGATGTAGGCTTAGCTAGAAAGAGTGTCATAACTGATTAGTAATGTCTGCCCCAGGCTGGTGGTAGGCGGCAGAGCTGCACATGCTACATAGTTACCATCCCTCTCCTAGGAGTTTTAAGGCCAGCTAATCTCTGTGCTACCCCTTTCTCTCACAAGACTGTGCTTTATTTTGAATGGAGTGTGTCTTAGTTACTTTTCTCATTACTGAGAGAAACTACCCAACACTCACAAGTTAAGGGAAGAAAGATTACATAGGTCACAATTTGTAGAGGTTTCTATCCCTAGTCTAGTGGCTCAAAAACAGGGCAGCATGGCAGAGGGGCTTCACAGAGGAGAAACAGTCCGTGCCATGGAAGGGCAGCCAAAAGCAACAAAGCAGCAGCAGCAGCAGCCACAACAAAACAATAGTAAACAGCAGTAGCAGCAGAAGCAGCAGCCTTCTTTCTGTTCCTTGATAGGCTATTCAGGCTGAAAGCCTATTGATTTGTGCCACCCACACCCAGGGTGGGGCACACTTAATCCCAGCATCACACACTTTAGATCCAGTCATCTCCAAAAGGTCTCTCTTTAACTGCGTGAGACCTTGGAGGGGGGCACTTAGACACAAGCATAACAGAGTGCAATGGAAATTTTAGGGTATGAAGAATCGTGGATTTTGAAGAATGCCACCTACCCTCTCACTGCAGTTCCCAAATAATATTTAAAAGTCCTCTTGCTAAGTCAGCCCTCTTCTGGACACTAAGAGCTCATTAATCATGTGAAGCATTCTGAGCCCCAGAGGTGGCATTTACCACAAACATTTATCTTTTGTTCAGTTGCTAGAATACCAGCTTCACACCAACAAGGACTATGTTTGTGTTCATTGCTTTATCCCTTACATATAGCCCGCAGTGTGTGACACACATAATGGGGATTAGATATATCGTTATATGAGACTCATTCCTTTTTCTCACTTCATGCATGTGTTTATTTATGCCTTTACTACTCTGAGCTCATCTCAGCCCAGGGTTGGGTCTGAAGATATAGATACAAGAGAAAAATTGAGAGACCACCAGTCTGGTGTGTGTGTGTGTGTGGGGGGGATATATAAATTCATGACTGCATAACAAAATGAAAAAGATAATAAAAGTAGCTCCTGGGGGACAGAGGGCATATCAGGGAGAGCTGAGGGGTTAGAGCACCAGGTCAGAATTTGCAGAGACTTCTCACAGTCAGATTGTTTTGATGGGCGTTTAGAAGTCTCAAAACAGAGAGTTAGATATGTTATGTTTTTGTTTAGTTTTTATAAGTCTGTGGGACCCTGTCTGATCCAGTCTCCAGAGATTGCATCCTTCTGAGGCTGTGATCAGAGAGACAAGTCCCAGTCCAAAGCATCTTAGCAGAGGACATTTTGCGAGGAGCTTGTTCATAGGAAAGCTTTGCCTCCAGTGGCACTGTGATGAACATCCACTCCTCTGCTCCCTGTAGCCAGGGGACATTTCCTTGTGTCTCCCTGCTCAGTCCAGGGACCATGTAAACTGCTTTTATGGCTTTTTACAGAGCTGAGCAGGGAGGAAACAGCAGCTTGATCCATTTTCTCTTCCTGTTCTTCAAACACGTGCAGGCAAAAGAGCTGGCTCAGCAGATTGCCTGCCTGGAGGATTTTTGGAAGAAAAGCAAGTTCAGAGTTTCATCATTGAAAAGATCTACTCTCTTCCAATAGCATCATTAAAAGAAAAGGACAAAACAATAATAATATAATAATGAACTGTGCACTTGCTCTGTGCAGGCCTTGACAGGAACCCATGGTATTTCATGTCAGCCTCACCAGGACCCTGTGACATTGCTATTTTATTTTCCTATATGAAACTTAAGTCTAGATTACACAGTGGAAAGGACAGCCAGGAAGGAAACCTATGTTCTCAGAGTCCCAAACTGAGTTCTCACCTTCCACCTTATCTTCCAGGCTTTCTTTATTGGGTATTCTTTCTCTCTTCAGAAATGTTTGAGGCAGCTAGTGGAAAGATAAGCAGAAAAGAAAGAAAGAAAAAAGAAAAAGGTAGGAAGGAAGAGAGGAAGGGGTAAAGAAGGAAGAAAGGAAGGAAAGAAAGAAGGAAGGGAAGAGGGAGAGAAGAAAGGAAGGAAAGGAGGAAAGAAATAAGTAACTACCAGGTCCATGAGAGCCAAGAAACTCGAAGAAAGTAGAATGTTTTCTGTAGAACTGGGCATAGTAATTAGGTGGCTGGTTTCTCATCATGTTATCCAGACCTGCGTTACCATCTCTGATTTCTCCTGCTTGCCCTGTCACTGTGTTACAGTGCCCCGCTGAGGTTTAGCACTTGCCTTTTTCTCCTTTGGGTTCTATCTGTTATTGCTGCAGTTTTGGAATTCAATTAGGAGACACTCACATTTGGAGTTAAATGTCTCCATCGCCAATAGCATGGCGCAGCTGCATTTGCCCATTGAGTGCATATATTTTCTTTCCTTTTAGTGAGTCAACCTCTTTCAATTTTTGTATTTAAGATGTGGCTCTTATTAGGGACATATAGTTTTTTTGTCAGTGTTTTTTAATCCTAGTGTGGAAATCATAGTCTTTTAGTGAGACTGTTTAGTTCAGTCACTTATACTATAATTATCCATTGAGGGAAACAGATACACTATCCTATTGTTTGTTTCCCATTAGTCCTACTTGTTCTATGTTCTTCTTTCTTGACCTTCTTGCCTTCTTTTCAATTCATTATTTTTATTATTTAAATTTTACCCTCTAATTAACTTGTAAATTTACATTTTTGTACTATTAGGAATTTTCTTTGTAATTATGGTGGACATTCTGACTTGTCAAAGATGAGGGTTGGGCACAAACTCCACCAATCTAGAGCAGGTAGAACTTGGATATTTCCCAGATAAGTATACAGCTTATAAAGTGAATGAAACAAGTTCCCTTTGATTTATATTCTGCAAGTGTTGAGGGTTTCCCTCTGCTCCAAGCAGGGGAAACTTTCTGGAGTATTTTCCATGACAGAAATCATAATAATAACTGCTACCTACCGAGAAGCCCATTCTCAGGCCAGGGATCCTTTTACATATATCTCATGAGAACATCTCCCATTTCCCTGCAGAATAGTTGTCACAGTTCCTGCTGTTGTAAAGTCCTGACTGTAACCTGAGCCTTAAAAATTACAAATGAAAGTTAGCTATAAAAGTGAATATTTTAGTGTAAGAAAAGAAGTCCCATACATTACGTCTTTTCAAAAGCAGATAGCACAAACATCATGAAAGTTAGAACATGGACATAATACTTTAAATACATTCATTCACTTACAATACCATATTCCTACATTTTTGGCCATAAAGTCTTTGATCATCTTTTTATACAAAAAAGATGTAAGATTATTTCCTATGCAGAGAATAAAAAGATAATTCAGCCTCTTTGCTAGCATAATTGACCTAAATTTATTTCTTTAATTGAGAGTTGAAATCAATAAGAATGAAATTCACACAAGGATACATTAGCTGCTTGCAGTTCTGCTACAGCTTTGTGTTGTACAACAAAAATTTAGTAAATGAGCCGGGCGTGTGGCTCATGCCTGTAATCCCAGCACTTGGGAGTCAGAGACAGGAGGATTGCTGAGTTCAAGGCTTGCCTGGGCTACATAGTGAGCTCAGAGCTAGCCTGAACTACAAAGTGAGACCCTGTCTCAAAAAAAAAAATTTAGTAAATGATACTTCACATGATCCCAACCTGAAAGAGAAGCAAGGAATAATGAGTTTATAATTGTATTAGCCAGCTTTCTGTTACTGTGACACAGTACTTAAGGTGATCAATTTACAAAGATGAAAGACATTTTGGCTTACAGCTTCAAAAGTTTCAGAGCATGGTCAACCAGCCTGTTGGATATGGGTGTATAGCAGCACATTGCATTGTGCCAGTGTGAGGAGGGGCAAAACTGCTTACTTCTCAGCTGCTGGCAGGAAAGGTAGAGAGACAGAGACAGGGAGATAGAGATACAGAGAGAGAGACAGAGAGACAGAGAGAGGAAGGGTGGGAGGTCTCAAGGGCACATCCTTAATGACTTAATTTCATCCTACCACCCACACTCTTAAAGCTTCTACCACATCCCAGTTGCACCCCAGGCTGGGATCAAGGTTTCTACACATGACCTTTGGGAGACTGAACATATTTCTCAGAAAATATAGCTTTTATTTTCATTAGAAATCTCTGGGGAAGAAACTGACTGTTTATAATTTTTCATGTCTAATGTTTAGAATGATTTTCCAGAGTCTGTCTTCTGACTCCACATATTACAGAGGAGAAACTCGTCATGAGCATGTAACTGCTTGAGCCAAAACCGACTCTGACTTCACATATTACAAACTCTCTCTTTCACTATCCACATCTTCTAAAAGGAGACTTTCTCAAAGTATTGTGAGATGTCTTACAGGTGTACCCTTGGTTTTGGGAGGTAAGACCATTTAGGGTGAGGTGATAGTATTCCTATAAGTCATTCCTGCCCTAAAAAGGCATTACATATATAATCTGTCAAATTCAGGGCAAAGAGAGCTCAACTCATCCTTTTCAACGGATTCCAACAATAACCAAAGGAAACAATGACAGAGAAAATCAAGTAGAAAGAGATAGCAATTGTAAACAATTGGGACTGAAATATTTTACTTTTGCAGGTTTTACGAATGAATGTGATCAATTGAACACACTACTAGTCTTTGGAGAAGACTCGTGCCAGGGATAAGGTTCTGAACCCTAAGCTTCAGTAGTTTCATGATAAGTATGTCATTTATACTTTCAGATGAAACCACTGAGGCTTAGGGAGATGAGGTCACTTGCTCAAGTTTCCTCAGCTAATATGCATTGAAGCTGAAAAATGAAAAACATGGTCTCTGGTAAATAATAAAGGTCAAGATGTATTAGTTCCCTTCTTGTGGTCTCCTTACCCCTTTATTAGGCCTAAGAGAAAATAAGGATGTGTATTAACCAGTTTTCTGTTGCTATCAGAAGTCACCTGTGATAACCAACTATAAAGAGGAAAGGATTTTGTGGCTCACAATTCTGCTGGTTTCAGACCCCAATCAATTGGTCCTGTTACCTGTGGGTCTAGAGTAAGGCAGCACATCGTGGACAGGGATCACATGACAGAGAAGACTGTTTGTTTCATGATGGCCAAAAGTGAAACAGAGAAAGGGTTCCAACATCTTCTAGGGAAAACCCTCAGTGGCTGAAAAATCTCCTAGTAGGCTCCACCTCTCAAGGTTTCTTACAGTCTTCAAAAGCACCAGCCCTGGGACTCAGCCTTTTACATAGGGACCTTAAGGAGATCTTTCAGATTCAAACTATAGCAATGAGTTTGGCAAAGTCAAAATAAGAGGGAGTGTCCTAGCAACCACTAGAAACCTGGGTGTCTGATTCCACCACAACAGACACCCTCGCCTAGACAATAGCATGAATTAGTGACCTTTTGTGGGACCTGAGGGTTTACCTGGAGGATCCACCAGGACCAGTGTGAAGAGTCAAAGCTCTAGGGTTCAGTTCTAAGCCTTGTTAATAATCTTTGCTCTATCTTTAAGGAGTTTATTCCTTCCTTTTCTGTCAATGCTGAGACAAAATATCTAATACCCAAAGTTAAAAAAAGAAAGGTTTATTTAGGTCACAATATGTACAGGTTTCAGTTCATAACTGGCTGGTGCTGAGGCAGAGTGGCACGGCAGATGGACAGTAGGTCATGGTGGCAGAAGCACCAAAGGCAGCAAGAAAACCTTACCTTACCAGCATTTTCCTGCCCCTTTAATTTTACTCACACTCTTAATCCCAGTGCCTTCAGGCCTAGCCCCACCATGAATCAATCACAATAGATTCAGTCACCTCTTGAAAAGCATGAAACTTTGGGAAATATCTAAACACAAACCATAACAGGGGCAACTGTGCTATCTCTAGTACCTGAATTTCTTCATCCCTCAATGAAAATTTTCTTGACTCTTGAGAAGAGTGAATAGTTGTAAGATGTAGTGTCACCCTGGTGGATCATTCTGGAGTCTTTGTAATGGGAAGTGGAATTCTAAACAACGAAGATGTAACATACTTTCTTGTCTACAGAAGACACATGATTTTATCACTTTGAACACAAAATGCAGGGAAACACTGCAGTGAATGTGGTCACTTTCCTTCCTAAACTTTTTGTGGCATCTGTGTTTGAAATTGGGGCTCATGTATCTCTATGTCTCCTGGGTCTCCTGGTCTACAGGGTGAGCAAGACTCCAGGATGGAATCTCAGAGCGCGCTTACTGCGTGATCATTGGAAACAGACATACAATGCACTGCGCAGTGTTAACACGCGGGAGGTCAAGTGCAAGCTCTCGGGCCCTTTGATGTATGAAATACCAAGGACTTTAACGTAATAGAACTGTAAACCTCAAATCAGAGCTAATCACACTAATTTGCTGAACTCTGAAACCAAACCGAAACGTTCATTTCTTCTTAAATTGAACCACAAATCCAAGTTGTTTTGATCTACAAATCTATCTAACAAAAGATTTGAGGTGGCTTACAAGAAATACATGCAATAAAACAAAAATCTAACTAGATAAAAACCAGGATGGAGGGGGAAAATCAAAACCAGAGGGAATATTACAACATCGATATGCAAGACCTATGCAGTAATTTAAGTTGAATCAGTGAGTTGCAGAACCCCTGGCAGCCAAAGCAATATGGAAGACACATTAGTTACATGACATGTATCGTCCATAAAGAGAAATAATTTTTAGACAGCAGTTAGCCAATTTGAAATCAAACCAAATCTCTTCTGATAGTGGCAGTGGGGGTAAAATATTTCCTGAATCACACTTTAAATTTCTTCATTTGGCTCCAGATTCTGTTACATACACGCTATGGTTTCAGAAACACCAATTTCTTTATCATTCAGTTTCTGTATTTTCCTGGCTCTCAAATTCTGCTCAAATATGTTACAGTTTCCATAAACCCAGTGGGTCCAGATTGTCCTTTTTTGCATTCTTGCCTCAAACTATTTCAAGCTCTCTCTTATTGGTTGCATACATGGCCTCATTGTTTTAGCAATTAAAGACTAAAACTTGCATGCATGTCCCCAGGGAAATGAGAATTCAAAAGGTTAAGTATTGGCCTTGCACTGCAGGGTGGTTCCTAATCCCCAGAGAGTGCCCCTAAATTGTTTGGATAAACTGAGGAAATGTCAGGGGGAGTTCTGACACTGAGCATGACATTAATCTTCGTAACCATTCCTCCAGATGTGCACGGATGTTCAGAGGATGCTGAGCATCCAAATTCACCTCGGAGCCTCCTTTCTGGGGGTGGCGGGGCGGGGGGTGGGGTGAGACCTGGCTGGGGCAGGGCAGCCGATACCATTCTCTTTCCTAAGTATTTTTACATCTTAGGATCTCTGTGCTTATGCTTGCAGGGATGGACATCTTGGCCAATTGAAATAATATTAAAAACATGAGAAGATTCAGTGTCTGTTGTCATGTGCAGACTCAGGTCTTGGAACAATACAAACAGTAACAACTTCAGTTATAGCTATAGCTATATTAGGTGTATGTGTACTGGTATGTTAATATTTACAAGTATTTATTTTAAATAACATTCAGTTCTCTCTGGATGAAGGGATTTTTACTGTATACTTTTCTACATATTTTCCTAATAATCACACACAACTATATAATAACTAAAACCCAACAATTTCCCCTCTTTTTCACTTTAAACTTAGAATGTCAAAGGTGTCACACCTGTTTGAAGCAGAGAACTCTATACATCCATGACATGCCTCTAATCTTTTCCTACTGGTCATAATTAGGTTGGGGCCAATATTTACCTGGGGGCCCACATACTATAGACAAGGTGTGCCTTAGAGGTTTGCAAATAGCCCCACCTCTAAGAGACGTTGCAGTTGGTTCTCAGATTGTACATTTTTTTCTATTGCTTCTGGGGGCTCAGATCAGTTTACAAATACTGTCAAATTTTAAAGGAAGTTTTAATACCCACGGTGTCATTGTCCTTCCCCCATCTGTCAGTGCAGAAACAAATTCATTTCTCTCCACATGGCCCTGCCACTCCCTTGCTTCCCTGCCCCAACCTTGCAGTCAAAATCCAAGATTTGGGAAAAAGTGAGTGCAATAAAGGAGTTTTTCTTGCCAAGACAATAAACAACATGGGAATGTGTGCATGCATCTGCATGTGTGTGCGTGTGTTGATGTGCATGCATACATGCACATTCATAAGTGTTTAAAAGTGTCTACACATATGGATGGTAAGCTGTATCAGGTTTTCCAGCTTTAGTGCAAAATGATTCCCCTTTGTCTTAATGGCCAGTTATGGGAGTTCTTGTTTATTGTGGAAAGTCTTTCCTTTTTGTAACCCTTTGCTTTCGTTTTGATGAATGTCCCCCAAAAGTCTGTGTTAAAGGCTTGGTAACCAAAGTAGTGCTGTTGGGAGCAGGGTCTCTCTGTGAGGTGGTGTCTAGTGCAAGAATTAGATGGCTGGGGAATGTTCTTTAAGGGACTCATGGGATCCTGGCCTCTTGCTCTTCAGCCTTGTTTTCTGGCTCGTGGGTGAGCAGTTGGCTCCTGTCACAATGAGCTGTCTTGCCACTAGCCCTAAGCAATGGAGGCACTCAGTCTTAGAGTGGAATCTCCAAACACATGGATCCACATAAAACTTTTCTCTTTATGAGTCAGTTGACTCAGGCATTTTGTTATCATCCTCTGTGAAAATCATGTGTCCAGGGTCTACTTGGACCAGGAGGTAAGATCTGGTTACTATAAAGTGGTCACTAGGAGGTCCAACCGTGTCTTCAGCTGTAGCTGTAGCTACATGGTGTTTCTGCTGAAAACAGAGCCAAGGACTCCAAAGAAGTCCCTCTTCCCCATGTAGCATGGCAGGAGCTACAATTCCCAACACATGGAACCATAGAATGATCTTTGCTGGCTTTGATGGCTCAGGTCACTGCAGACAGTATTTCTCAGAGTGAGGCAGAACAAAAAGTCCCATCCTCCTAGTCATGTGCTTACAGGGGTCTCTGTGCCAAGGAGACATTAACAGAGAGCAGGACCAGGAGACTACTGCCAGAACTGGTACACAAGCCAACCCCATTCATCTCCAGTGTCCAGTGAGGGCTCCTGAGCCAGCAGCCCTCCCTGGATGAGAAGCTCCTGGTCAGGTGTCCTCTCCCCTCTGAAGTTTTCTCAAAACTTTGATCCTCAAGAGCGAGTATTGACATCTCACTCCCCTTTCTCCCAGAGGTACTGTGTGTGACATGTGTGCTGCTTAACTTAGCACCTCCCCAATGCCCTTCAAGCCCAGTGAATGTAGGGAAGAAGGAGGTTTGGGGAAACTGAGTCCACTAAAGAATTAATGTTCTGGGCTCAGGAAGCCAACCCTACTCAAATCCATTCTCAAAATGTTTATCTCATGCCCACATAATTATAAAAAATAATTCAAGAACTTTTGGCTTAAAGACAAAAGACCTTTTCTGCTAAGAACAGAACTGGCTGACAATTTTTAAGATGACAGATTTGCCTTTAAAAATAATAAAATAAAATAATAAAAATAAACCCTGCATCAGTAATAACTCCAGTACATGTGTCCATGATAAGTCTATAATAATACTTATCACTTAATAAGTGCCATATACAGAGCAGGCATCATGCCAAGCACTTCATAAGGAATACATTCTTTTATTCTCCAAATATCCCAGTGACTTAAAAATTGTTCTTAGCCCTATACTGTAAATGATGGAACAGGCGTAAAGAAGATAATTTGTCCAAGGTCCCACAGTCAAAAGTTGCTTTAAATCCAAAATGCAAACTCAAGTTATCTGACTCCAAAGTCTTCAACATGTGTGCGATTTTTTTAATCAAAACATTTCTAATTTAATTAACAACCTTTATTTTAGAATGGTTTTAGATTTATAGAAAAATGCAACAAATAGTACAGAATTTTTTCCTTTACCACCCCCTACCCCAGCCTATATAGTCTCTCCTATCAACATCATATGGTAATGTGGTTCATTTGTTACAATTGGTGAGCCAATGTTAGTACATTATTACTTAATTAAAATCCATAGTTTATTCAAATTCCTTTAGTTGTATTTCTCCCCACTTTTTCTGCTCTTTTTAGGATACCAAGTAGTATTTATATTCAGCATATGGCCTTAGGCTTCTTGTGGCTATTAGGAATTTTCAGACTTTTCTTGTTTTTGATGACCTTTCATAACTCCTGGCCTATAATTTTATAGGATGCCTTTATATTGGAATTTCTCCAATACTTTTCTCATGATGAGACAAGAGTTATGGGTTTTTGAGAGAAGATTAAAGGTAAGTGCCTTTTTCACCCTACCTTGTTAAAACGACACACATCAAGATGATTTGTAATTACTGATGCTGACCTTGATTGCTTGGCCAAAGTGACATTGGTGAGAAACACAGAAGGAGTGAACTCAGGCCTCATGGGATAGAGTGTATTGGTCTTTGCTCAGGATCCTGCAAAGCCTTCCAGAGAGCTGTATGTTGGTTCCTCCACCCCATCCTTCATACCAGAGATGGTGAACCTTTTAAAGATGAGTACCCAAACTCTAACCCAAAATCCACTTATCTATCACCAAATGCCAACACTGCAATTAAAACTGAATACTGAGGTTTTAGTTTAGAAAAGACAACTCGTATATTAACATCTTTTGTCTCAAAAGAAAGATGTAATAACCCATGTACCAAAGGTCTGCCACCATTACTATATCATTGGTTACAAAACTCTACTCCATCCACATGGCTCTGGGCAGCAGAACAAGGCTCCCTATCTCCTTAACTGGAACTTAGGATCATATTCCTGCTCATTCCAAGTGTTCCACCTCTAGACTCTCTATTCTTTAATTATTACGGGCATTCCAGGCTAGATACCTCAGCATTCAAAACAGACTGATGAGGCCTTCAGCTATAATGTTCCATTGTCTGCATGTACCACAATTTATCTACCCACTGAGTGAAGAGGATTTTGGTTGCTCCCAAGTTTGGACAATAATAATAAAGCAGCTATAATCATTCACATACAAGTTTTTGTGGGGACATATGTTTTGATATTATTTAGGTAAATACCAAGAAGCATGGTTGCTTGATCATATACCAAGTGTATGTTTAATTTTGTAAGAAATTAACAAGCTGTCTTCTAAAGTAGTGGTATCATTCTGTATTCCCACCAACCATCAGCGAGAGTTCCTGGGGCTCCACATTTTTCCCAGCATTTGCTATTATCAGTGTATTGCATTTTCAACATTATAATAATAGAGAACTCAGATATGTAATTATAGTGTAAGGGAGAGCTCCAACATCACTGATACAGTCATTCTTTCAGTCAGTCATTCAGAAAAAATGCTTCTATCTCTGATATGTGTCGGGTGTGATGCCTTGCTGTGGTGCAAGAGTCTAGCCACTGAGGCTCTTTGTGGAGTTTGTTCAGTCTTTGTTCAATTTTGGGGCAGTCCCTCTACCTTCTCTTGGCCTCCGTTTGTAGAAAAAGGTGACAAGATCAAATGATTCAAAAGTTTTTCTATTTCTGACAGCTAAGACAGATCCCTATGGGTAGAGTTCATTTGAAACCTAAGCTTGCTAATCTTTGATTTCCTCACCTGTGAAACAGGCTGATCACAAGCAATTTGTACTTCACTGGGTTCTTGAGAAATCAAATGAAAGAACATAGGTAAATTCTGAGAACAGGGGCCGGCCACCCACTCGATGCCCACTACTCCTTAGGTTTGTATGACTATAGCTGTCACTCTGCTCCTGTTGCGTGCTTGTCTGTGTGTCTGACACCGAGCCAGGAATCCTGAGAAGAAGCAGAAAAGACCCTCCACGCTCCACCCTCCGTGAGGGCTTGGAAGAGGGGTTCAAAGGAGGGAATTGCAATCCTGCGTGGGAGAGGGAGCCCAGAAGCCTGCTCCAGAAGAGGAGAGGAGAGGGGAGAGGAGGGGAGGGACGCGAGGGGAGGGGAGGGGAAGGGCTGACCACAGGACAGGGTTGAGGAGGAACGCTGGGTCTGCATCTGTCCTTCAGGAGCGGGTGGTAGTTAGCGCTGGGCGCTGGGCCCTGGGCCCCGCGGAGGCTGCTCAGGGGTGCCGAAAGGTGGCCGTGTGGGTAAGTCCTTCCAGCTGTGGCCAGGTAATCACCAACCCTGGTGCAGGAGAGATGATACCCCCCGAGGGCTGAGCCTGGTCCGGCTCAGGATGCTCAGCCTGTGAAAATGCTCAGCAGTCCTCGCATTTCGCAGTGCTCAGGTCCAGCATGAATCATTCCTTTTTGAACTTGTCTAAATGTGTTTATAAAATAAAGCTGCGGCCCAGGGCTGCTCCGGGAGGAGTGGGAAGGTAATATGTTTTTAATTGGAGAGATTGGGGGAAGGAGGCAGCGGGCCAGGGTGAGCTCACCCTGCATGAATGTGGCTGGGCGGAGAACAATGTACATTCAAATTCCTTGACTAGGAAAAAAGGCCCTGGCCTCGGCAGGACAGGCTGCTGAGCAGTCCTTGGCCTCCAGGGGCAGGCCATCCGAGGTTAGCCAGAGTATGGTCCCCAGGGGCTGCCTAAAAACCCTCCACCCTAATACCACAGAGGGTCAGAGCAGGGGTCACAGATTCCGATGCCTCAGGATGCCAAAGCAGATTCTGGAAATCACACCAGACCTGGTGAGTGGGAGGCACGTGGCTTTTGCAAAGGGGTCAGTTACCCAAGTTCTGCCCACACCCACCATCAGTTTCTAAGGAAATCAGAAATCATACATGGTCCTGAAGTGAAATCTCATTTTAAAGGAGAGCTTTATTTGATTTCATTCTATTTTCTTACTTTTTTCCATGGGTCAGTTAAAACATTTATGGACCATATTTAGCTGGCATTTAACCCCTCTTTTAGACCATGGGTGTGGAGCTCACTTGGTCATTTACCAGCTATCAGGACTCGAGGCAGGTTGCTTCATTTCTCTGAGCTTTAGTTTCCTCAACTAGAAATCTGGTCTTTAATATTTTTTCCTGACTTCAAGTGGTGTCCAAGTTGAGGATAAAGATAGCCCAAGAAGATCACTGTAACAGTCACTGGGCAGCTGTTATGTATGGTGCTTAGCAACTTATATGTTTTGTTGTTGGTGTTCTGACAGTCTCCATGATTCTGTGACATAGATGTGATCCCCACTCGACAAAGGAGGAAGCAGGTTTAAAGAGCTGAAGCTAAAGTTTGAACCAAGTTTTCCAACTTTAGGAAGTTGAAATCAACCTCTGTCAAGAAAAAGTGGCCAATTTGTTGCTCTAAAATGATGCCAGGGAAAGATGTTTGCCATTTTGGGGGTCCCTTATTCAATTAGCAACAGTTTGCAGAGTGAAATAGACAGAGCTGTCCAGAGCATGATGAAATGGGTGCCCCACTGTCATGTCCCAGTTCTAACCTCCCCAAAGGACAGAACAGCAATATGTATAAAAGTGTTTATATTCTCGGAAGGATTCATGCTCGTCACCCAGTATTCCCCAGAATCTCGAGAGAAATAAGCCTCGAGAAATAACAGAGCTATCAGCAAAGATATGCAAACTATGGAAGTCACAGAAAAATCAAATGCTCACCATAAAGGAAATGGTTAAATATGTTATGTAATACCCATACCAAAAAGCATATGTAGCCATAAAAGAATGTGCAATAACATGAGAAAATTTTTGTGATATAGTGTTAAGAAAAGTAGAGTACAAAACTAGGTAAAATGTATATTATACCCAAAGAAATGCAAAGAAAAATGGGAGGAAACTCCACACCAATGTTAATTCTCTGCATGATGATGGGATTTTATTTCATTTAAATTTGGTTTTCTTCACTCTTTTGTTGAAATTTTTAGATTTTCTACAGTGAACACATTACAGTTTATAATGAAAATATATAGATTTGCTGAATGTAATGGACTTCATCTATCCACTTTGAGAAGTGGATGGGTCTCAAGCCAGATATCACATTTATTTAAAAAACAAAATCCCAGAAAGAAATTTGAGAGAGAAAAATACCACAATATGAAGTGGTTATTACTGGCTGATAGGATTATGGGTGATCTTTTCCCTACTTCTTTATACTTCTCTGTGCTTCTCAAACTTTGTACTTTGAGATTTCTTTAAAACTGGCAAACAAACAGCCAAATCATAAAATATCCCTCCATATTTATGACTGTTCCAAGCAGTGAATACTTTTGGCAGTAGAGATGCTGCTTTTTTCATTCACTTCTCTGTCTCCATTCTGGTCTTTGTACCTGTCGCCCTGGCCACCATGATGACAGATACTAAAGGATTGTTTTTGTTCTGTTCTGTTCTGTTCTGTTCTTTAAAATAATACTTGAGTGAGTTTGAATCTAAAGAACATGAAAGTAAGATTCTTTTGCACCTTATGGAGAACTGGCATATGGCTCAGTTCTTGAAACCTATTTTCTACCATTTTGCCAAGTTGATATTGCCTGTTGTTGGTTATATTTAATCAAGACATACATGCCTGTCATCAGCACACTGTTGAGCTAGAAGGTGAATTCTGCAACTGCCACATGACCTGAACTGTCTTGTCATTTCATTTTTCAGAGCTGCTAAAACACTGACTTGGACCATCATAATGTCTCCAAGTATCCTTGCTAAGGAGCAAGACTCACATTTTCTACATCAAGCTGCCAAGGGTTCCTGGTGGATTTACCACCTGGTGAGGTTTTACCCCGACCGAAGTCACTGTCTTATATATTCCTCCAAACCTGCTCCCCCCATGACCTCCCTCCCCCAGCCTTTATGGTTCCAAAGACTTTGAACTGAAGCCTCTATGAACTTGAGCTCATCGCTACATTTCCCTCTGCTTTCCTTCTTCCCTCCTCTGTGAAAGCAGAACAGAACACTAACTTGGCCCCGCTGCTTGGAGGATTAAATAAGACAAATTTATATTTAAAGCCTCGCACAGAAAATAAGATGATCTCCTTGTTTCCTTTCCTGGCATCTCCCCCCTTTCCTGCTTCAGAAGCCATTTCTAGTCTGCTTTTTCACATATGCTGTGTCACTAAATTTCACCGATTTCAATATGTCACTACATCCTCATGGGACCACCAGTCCCTGTAGAGCTTCAGGATGGGCCTGGTCCCTCGAAAGACCAAGACAGGATTAGAAGATTGGGACTTGCAGCCCCAATCTCCAAGGAGAAGAGGGAAGCTGAACATTAAATTGGCCAGTGATTCTAATCAGTCATTGTCCATGCCTGTCTTTATCTGTGGCTTTTCTAATATCCTTTAGAAGAAGCAGAAAGTTTCTCCTGAGTTCAGTGAGTCACTCTTGCAAATTGATGGGAATTGAGTGGGATTTGTGGACCCCTGGAGTACAGCTGGTCCTTCAGAAGCACAGGTGAAACAACCTGGGGGTTGCAACTGGCCCCTGAAACAGAGCAGTATCCTTGGGGGCCAAACCCTCAGTTTATGGGATCTGATACTATCTCCAAACCGTGTTGAAACTGAAATGAATTAGAGGAGACCTTGCTGGAGTCTGGGGGAGTGTGTGCCGTGAGGGTATCATGGGAGGCACTGAGGTGGAGTTCTTCCTTTACTCTCAAGAGGTCAAAATCATTTGCCCCTCGGGCCGGAGATTTAGCTCAGTGGTTCCGGCACCTGCCTCGAAAGCACAAGGTCCTGAGTTTGATCCCGATAACCACATACAACAATGCTGGGTGTGGTGACTCACACCCGCTAGCAGTCAGTACCACATACCACAGTGCTGGGAGTGATGGTTCACACCTGTAGTCCCAGCACTCAGGAAGCAGAGACAGGAGGATTGCTGAGTTCAAGGCTTGCCTGGGCTCCATAGTGAGCTCAGGGCCAGCCTGAACTACAAAATGAGACCCTGTCTAAAAAAACAAAATCATTTGCCCCACTCTACAGGACATAGAGGCACAGAGGGGTGATGAGATGAGCTGCTTTTCCCACTTGTTTTCTGCTTCGTCCACCTGGATGCTCCCCTTTCACTCAGGAACCCTCCAAGCTCACAAAAATGAAACTCTGGAGCCGGAGGGTTAGCTCAGTGGTTCCGGCGCCTGCCTCGTAAGCACAAGGTCCTGAGTTTGATCCCCGGTAACCACATAGAATGCTGGGCGTGGAGACACGCCCACCAACAATCAACACCGCACACCACAATCCCGGACAGGGTGGCTCAGACCTGTAATCGCAGCACTCGGGAGGCAGAGACAGGAGGATTGCTGAGTTCGCGGCGGCTTGCCTGGGCACCACAGTGAGCTCAGGCCAGCCTGAACTACAAAGCGAGACCCTGTCTCAAAAAGCAAAAAGAAAAAAAGAAACTCTGTCAGGAAGACAAATAAAGGAAAATTCTTATTCTGGCACACATCCCTGGAAATCACTCATTTCTTTAGATTCAAATGTGGTCTTGATTAGGATGGCCTCAAGCCCATCCCGAAAGAACTAGAGCAGTGAATTTCATGTTTACCATGGTACAATAGTTTGTGGTCAATAGGGTAGTGTTAAATCTCTTCCGGGATTAGATTTTCTCTCTTTTCTTTCTTGTTCACTTACCTACCCATGTTTATTGTAGCACAATTGACCATAGCCATGATATAGAATCAGCCTCGGTGCCCAGCTGTAGATAAATGGATAAAGAGAATGAGGTGTATAAACACAATAGAGTATTATTCAGCCACAAAGAAGGATGACATCCTGGAACATGCAGCAGTATGGATGGACCTGGAAGACATCATACTGAGTGAAAGAAGCCAGACAAGAACTGCTAGTCAAGAAAGCATTTCCATAGCAACTGAGGAACTAAGCTCTGACAGTTTTTTGAAATCCATGATGAAAGCATTTGCTTGCTGCCTCCTTGTGTATCACAGCAGGAATGGAATCTGTGGGGAGCTCCCTACGCCTGGGAGACGCTGCCCAGAAGTGTCTTGGCTTGCAAAGATGATCTTGCAAGTGCCGTTATGGCCCCTGGCAAGATTATGGGCTTGTGCTCAAAGTTGCTGTTCTCCAGCACTGGTAAGAGGAGCTCAGGGACACAGCCTGGCTACCTGGGCACCTTGGGCAGCCAGAGAGAGCATAGGCATCCATCTGCACTGCCCAGTCCCATGCTGCCCCTGCACGCATCACCCTCTTGGCACTGACCCTGCTCTGGTTCCACTTTCTGCAAGTCACATTCTTGGGTGTCTTTTTCTACTTTGGGGATTCTTGAATGCTTCAAGGTTGCATTTTTAAAAGAAGTGCTAATTCATCTAAAGCCATAATATTTTATTTTCAGGAAAACAAGCACATTTAAGTTAGTAAACGGGAGATAAGGTCATCAATAAACAGAGGAAGTAAGGTTCAGGAAGAAAAGTATAGTTATTACTCCAGTATGTGACCTGAGGCATGTTTAAGACTCAGTTTTTCTCCTCTGTAAAATGGGGGTCACAATTTCTATCTCATGGGGTTTTCAGTGGCTATTCAATGACATTTGTACAACACTCAGAGAGGGTCAGTACATGCTAAACATATGGCTGGGCACAAAAAGAATAATTTCTTTGAGGGCGAAACCTCACAGGTTCGATGGTATTTTTGCTTTGGTTTGGCCTGGAGAAGAGAAGCAGCTCAGGAGGGCAGAGGGAACTTGGATGTGTAAACGAGAGCTCCTCTCCTTGCCAGTTAGAAACCTTCAGCTAGATCCTTCCACACTGTGCCATGCACCGAAATGCATTCCAGATGCACTAAAGAATTGAATATATATATATATATATATATATATATATATATATATATATATATATATATAAAATCAAACCACAGAGGGGGAAAGACTTGAATATTTATCAGATCTCAGGGGAGGAAAGGTTGATTAAACTTAGAAGCACCAGAAAAGATCACAAAGAAAGAGATGGATAGAGTTGACGGCAGAAGAATTTAGCACATCTGCACATAAGAAAGACAGAAAAATGTATGCAGCAATATGAGAGGCATATTATTATATGTACTATATGTATGTGTGTATTTATATATAGGAACATGTGCACATACATGATGTATGAGAAAGTTATGCAGGCCTTACAAGGTAATGAACAAATAATTCAAATAGATCATTCACAAATGAACAAATATATTTGGAAAGCAAAGTGGGGGAAGCAACCCCATTAACAATTATAGAAATGAATAACTACTCTTTTTACTGGTGAGTAGCTCTGACTTAAAAATAATAATAATAATAATAATAATAATAATAATATGTTAAAGAAGGCAGAAATGCAATACTTAAATGTCTACTTTGGTAGCGAGAAAGTAAATTGATCTAACACTTCTGAAAAAGATTGGTGTTTAAAAAACAAATTGTCTAGTAGACAGCTTGAAGAAAACCGAAGAAAAATAAGACTGAACTTTCTACATTAAAGCATGTACAAAAGTGGGCTCTGGGTGGATTAGGCATCAGAATGTGACAGGTAAAAGTAGACGCTAGTTTCAAAGAATTAGGCAGTGATCTCACTGTGGTACCTATGTTAGTAATTTTGTCCCCTCCTTGCTGAGACAAAATACCTGACACTTGAAGTTAAAGGGAGAAAGGTTTATGTAGCTCACAGTGTGTAGAGACTTCAGTCACAGTTAGCTGACTCCAAGGCAGGGTGGCAGAGCAGAGGGGCATTGCAGAGGAGAAATAGGTCTTTTCATGCAGAAGACAGCAAAACAACAGGGAAAGTTAAGAGCGTCTTTCTGCCCCTTTTATCCAGATTAATAGTATTAGGGTGATGCCAGGCCAATCAGTGGACTGATTTATTGACCACATGCCCTTAATCCCAGTATCATGCACTCTAGATTCTGCCACATCTGAAAAAGCCCAATGACCGCATGAGACTTTACAGGGATATCTAGACCCAAACCATAATAGAACCTATCAGCCATGTTGCCTCGGGCAGAACCTTTTACTCTTGAAGCCTCAGTTTTCTATCAGTAAAATAGGAATTTTGATGGTCATTTTACAAGGATGCATATTGTTGGATATATATCAATCACCTGGTCCAGGTAGGTGTTTTTGACAGATTATTCATTTACCCCAGGGACATGGCTAGGTCACCCCTCCTGGCTTCTCTTGTGTTGATACAGTCATGTACCTGAATTCATTCACTGGAAAGTGAGAAAAGATGGTAGTTGCACTTCCAGGGACAACCCTACAGAATTCTCATCCCTCATCCACTGGCATAATGAAGAAGGTTAGGGATTACAGGAGAAGATAGTGCAATAAAATGGAAGCAATCTAGAGCCTTGAGTCCCCACTTGGAAGGCAACATGACCAAGACCCCTGATTAATCTTTATGTGATACGGTAGACACTCCCATTGGGTTAAATCACTGCGATATATAGATTATTATAGCAGCTAGCAATTCCTATCCTAACACAGTGCCTGATGATTATTATGCAATTTGACCAAATTCCACTGGTGGGAACCTATTAGTGGAGGGTCATTAAATGTGGTGCCTGATGGAGCCCCTGGAGAGTGGCCGTGGAATTTCTTAATCCAGTCACTAACCAAAACTGCACATGGGAAGATTTCCAGAGAAGTGGCTGATAGAAAAATAGATTCTGCTGGTTGACTTAAGGTTCTGTTCTAAATTGTTGATGTTGGGTCTTGCACATTCTGAGGTTGGGATTGGCTACAGTGTTTTGACTAGACTAGACAAGAGCTCAAAAAATATTCAAAGGATAAGCCAAAATAAAAGTAGAAAGGGAGAAATATGGAAGTAATCAGATTGTCTATACCAGCTGATAATAGTCTGTCCCTGGGCACACAGCCAGAAAATGCTAGCCCTGCCAGCGAGGCACATATTCCAGGTTATCTACTAAAACAGAACTGAGACAGCTGGCTCAGGGGAGGTAGGGTGCAGCTTGCTAGGGCAGTGAGACACAGTCATTCCTCTGACCATGCAAAAAATATTTAGGGCAGTATTATTTACACAGGGAAAAAAACTCCCAAAGCAACTGAAATGCCTGTCAGATACTGCTGGTTCCTGCCCAGCAGCTTTTGCCTCTTTTTCCGTAGAAAACAGGGTCCCAAGGATTGGCTGGCCCCAAAAGTTAATCATGGTTGTTCTAAGCCAGTCTTGGCCTTTCCATTCTTTTTTGTCACTGATTGATCAAGGATTAGGCATATGGTCTGCTTCTGCCCAATAATATGTTAGCAAAAGTTTCTGAGGGCCCTTTTGGGAAAGATAAAAAACACGAGTAATCTGGAAAGTGGTCTTTTTTCCTACACCTGCAGACAAAGACATGATTCCCAGGCATCGTACAGCCATCCTGCCACCATGAGGGCAAGGTCAAAGAGTTATTATGGAGAGTTTTTGTATTGCTGAAGCAGCCTAGAAGCTTACTATATGATATAATTATGTCTTTACTACTATTTATTTAGTTGTTCTGCTGTATGTTTCTCTATGGTGCTGCTCGAGTTGGATTGGTGAAAAAAAAATCTTTATAAAAGTTTCTAGATAGATCTAGAGTTACCTAGAAATGGTCTCTGACTTTCTTCAGGGGGAATTCTAAAGGCAAAAGTCTGATTGGTCCACCTATGAAGCCTAACGGAGGAGAGGATGCTACAGTGGGACTGACCTGCCCTTCCAGAGTTCAGCAAGGCAAAAAATGTTGACATATGGACCATAGCTTTCCGGAAAGGACCCCATCAAAGAAGAAGGCCTTAGGGCAGGGGAATGCCAGCAGGAAGTCTCTCTCCAGCACCAGAACATTCCAGAAGCTAGAGGCAGAACTTGTAAGTTACCAGTAGGAACTGTTCCTTAAAATACAAAATGGAAAAATCTGGGACCCCCACTGGGAGGCCTCCAAAGAACTCATGAAGAGAAACCCAGCATGTGTGTAATGACTCAGCACAACTACCTGTACCCCAGCACTAGGCTCCTTGGAAATGTACTGTGTGGGCTTCAGACACCACAGGGCTCTTGATTTTCATTTTTCTTTTCCATACAGCATTCCCTTGCTCCCCACTGGGTTGATGGAGCCAGAACAGTGTAGTGAGTACAGTGTAGAGAGGCAGAGGAGGTGCTTAAGGAAGACTAGCCATTTCTGCACGTTGTTTGCTTCTCACTCCTTTCTTTGGTCATCTGCCCTATCACTTGACATTCTGTCACTAACAGGTCAGAAAAGAGGAAGAAGAGGTGAACGACTGATTGGTCTGTTAAGAAAAAAAAAAGAAACAGATTGGGTAGCATTGGTTCTGGTTGCATAAAATGCATTGGGAAACCATTGCTTTTTATTCATCTGTTTTGTTTGTTGAGACTGGGTCTCCCTATGTAGTTCAGGATCACCATGAACTCACCAAGTAGTCCAGGTTGGCATTGGACTCATGGTGATCCTCCTGTTTCAGCCTCCCGAGTGCTAGGGATTACAGGGGTGCACCACCACTCCCAGCGCAGGAGGCCACCATTAATCAGGTCTGAGATGTGTTGAGGAATTGAGCTTGGCAGATAATTTGAGCTAAACTGCACATTCCTACCTCTGCACAGGAGTTGACCTTGGAAACAGTGTCAACCTCTACTGGCCCTCTGCACAAGGGACTCCCCTTCCTGCAAACTACCTAGACACTGACACCACACCCAATCCCTTTCTTACAAGTCAGCTTCTGTAGGCACCAATCATAATTCCTGACTAACAAGTGATGTAACTGCCAACTACTTTGAGGTTTAAAGCTGTAAATACAGCCACCATTTTGCAAAACCTCAGAGGACATTTTCCAAATTGCCTGAATCTGTTTTCCCAGACTGCAGTCCTAATTAGCCCCAAATAAATTGTTTTTGTTTGGACTAGGTTGATCCTCTCCCTCTCTCTCTCTCTCTCTCTCTCTCTCTCTCTCTCTCTCTCTCTCTCTCTCTCTCTCTCTCTCTCTCTCTCTCTCTTTTCCTCCCTCTCTTTTCCCCCTTTTCTTTCTTTCTCCTTTGTCTTTCCTTCTCTCCCTCTCACTCTCTCTCTTCCTCTAAAAATGTCTATAACGGTGGCTACATCTCTTCTAAGTGGCCAGTTCTGAGGCCCGGCTTCTCCCTAGTGCTCTTAGCTCTCAAAATGACAGTGATTGCCCCAGGCCTGTAGAATCTAATCTAATCTAACTAATTTAATCTAATCTAATCTACCTAATCTATTTTCTATATTAAACTCCTCTGTTGGGAAATACCTGGCACAGTTTCTGTTTTCCTAAGTGAAATCTGAGCAATGTTTCCTTCTTCTTAAGGGTTGATCTGAGGAATTCTCAGGTGATGGCAGAACTGGAGAGAGGAAAGAACTTTTAAATAGGGTATAAGAGTTTAATTTTTATATTAGATGTTGCTGAATATTTAATAGTTGAAAATGGTATGTTCTAAGACCCAAAAGGGGTTAGAAAGCTCAAGATATCATCTAGAGGCAGACAGGACACAGAGCAGAACATGTTTGAAAAGAACTCTTGATTCTAGTCATAACACAGTGCAGAAAATCATTACAGTTGGGAATCAGGTTGAATCAATGAATGAATAGGTAGGTGCATAAGTGGATAGTCATTATGCCTGGTATTTAATGTCTTGAGAAAAACTAGAGAACGGAGAATAGTTGCAGATCAAAGATGTACGCATCAAGTGCAATGTGGCACCCTGAGCCAAACAGATGATGGTGGTGGGAAAACAGGTGAAATTCAAGTCCTGCCTATGTATTATGAGTAGTTCAGTTTTCAGTGTCATTATGTTCTTCATGCAGACAGATGTCTATTCTTTAGCAGAAATTTGGTAAAAGATGTGTGGGAGCTCTCTGTACTGTCCTAACAACTCTTTTGCAAATCCAAAATCATTTTAAAATAAAATATCTATATGAATAAATATTAAATAAGAACAGAAGCTAGGATTCTCTAAGGGATTTTCTAAGTTGATGTGCAACCTGGGACTACAAAGAGGAGAAGGTAGAGTAATTTGGGAGGAGGGACCACAAGGAATAAATGCCTTATCAGGACCCAGGGGAAGGAAGGAGCTGGCTTTGCTCAGGTTTTTCCCTGGAATTTCTAAGAATATCAGAACTGATGGCTTCTTAATTACTTGGAGAAAGCATTGTTCTCTCTTGTCAGGAGAGTGTGTCTTGTTTGACACTTTTCCCCCGCTTTGGTTTTTTGATACAAAGTCTTACTGAGTAGTTCAGGCTGGCCTTGAATTTACTATGCAGCTCAGGCCGGCCTTGAACTTACTATGCAGCTCAGGCCGGCCTTGAACTCATGGTGATCATTCTGCTTCAACTGGCTAAGTGCTGGGATTACAGGACTGCACCACCATACCTGGCATTTATTTGATAGTTTTAGTCCACAGCACTGGGGTCATGTGTTCCACGGCAGCAAGAGGCCTCGTGCAAGGGTTCGTGGAACGTTACCATTGGTTCCTCATCAAGTCAATATACTTCAGTCTCTTACTTTACAGCTCCAGGGCTGTCCTTATTGTCCTTGATAATGACCTTGACTTAGACTATACATTTATTGTGGGCAGACACATATTCCATCAGTCAGCTCCAGTAGGAAGGAAGCCATTAGTGGCTCCTGAAGGTTGGGACCCTGGTGCTGAGGCATACTATTCTCTGACCTAGGCTGACCAGTTACCCAACGCAGGCCCTGCTTTCCTGTGCTGTGAAACAGTGTAGGCCACAGCTCTCTCAAGAGAGTGGTGAACAAGCATCCTCAGGTTTAGTCCATGCTTGCCCCAGACGACTTCGGCTTAGCTACTTCTGAGAAAAGACTGTTTCTGCACCTCCACAAGTACATGGACTGCTTCTCTCCCCTGCTTGTCCCTCCGAATAACACTTCCAAAGAGGAGATGAAGGCAGCACAGGCCTTCTGTGTCCACAGTACCCTCCTGAAGAGGGAGGAAGAGCTCCTGAAACAGAATTGTTCTATAAGGAACAGCCTGGCCTGAATACCACATTCCTCTCTCCAAGGACATCAGGGCTTTCCCCACACCCAGGTCTTAAAACCATGCCTTGCAATCAATCCCTCGTGAGGTAACTGGCCCAGCAATTACTGGTGTGCCTTATGCCACATGTGTAGATGGCATATAGATTCCATGAGACATGGCACTTGAAGCTACTAAGGGATTCATGAGCTCACGTAACTAAACCACAGAGAAGGTCATGGGACTCAAGAACAAGCTTTTTCTCCATTTCCTTCTCAGTCTTTGTCCTCTGTCCCTCGGTACCCCACTTCCCATTTCTCCCTCCTCTGCCTCCCTGTAGAGGTCACATGAACTCCTCTGTGTTCCCTTCGCTTCATCCTCTCAGATGTGCTGTCCCATGAAGCTAGAAACCTGGCCCAGCAGCTGGAGCTGGAACCTGCAGCCTGACAGTGCTGGGACAAGAAAACAGCTCTTTCCATCAACTCTAGTATGAACCCCACTTCCAGGGGGCTCTGACTAGATTATGTGCCTGTTCCTGGACCAATTGCATCTGAGCTTTGGCTACACTCCAGCTCTGTGCTTGGGGGACGAGGAGCCATGAGTGTCAGTCTTCACCAGGTCCATGTGGCTGGTGCTGGGAACAGGGGTATTCTTCTGGGCTGGCTCCACAAGAAAAGTCCACAGCACTGGGGCCACGTGTTCCACAGCAGCAAAGAGCCTGGCGCAAGAATTCGTGGTGCTTTCCCATTGGCTCCTCATCAAGTCAAGATACTTCAGTCTCTCCCTTAACAGCTGCAGAGCTGTCCTTATTGTCATTTATGGTGACCTTGACTTAGACTATACATTTAGTGAGGACAGACACATGCCCCTCTCTTTCTTTTGAGATGGAAGCCTTTCAATGCCATAAGGAATCACTAAATTCCTCTAAAAAGGACCTGATTCAGTCCTTGTCACATGTCAGGCAAAGCCCTAAGTATATTGCTTTCATTAAGTCTTATCATTCTTAAAGCCACCACGTTAGGTCAATGTTGTTATTATTTCTCTCTTACAGGTGAGGAAACTGAGGCACAGGGAGCAGAGGGAAAACTAGCAAAGTATGTAATCCAGAGGACCAGACACCATACAGGCTGTTTGACTTTCACCATCCACACCTTCTGCACTTACCCATGTCTGCCTAGAAGGTTGCTCTAGGTGTTTCTTTTTGAGTCCAGGTGCCTGCTACAGGCTGGTGCCAGGGCAAGGATCCGGAGTCCTTCATAGACCTCATTTTAACTCTTGAAGGAGAGTTAGCACTCTTGGCACTGGTCTAAGAGCTTAAATCACACCATCTCATGTTTCTTTTAAAAAACTCATTTTGGAAATGAGGAAACAGAAAAAGTAAATAACTTGCCTAGAGACACACAGCTAGGACTCTGAGAGCTACAGCTGTGATTCAAGTCCACACCTGAGTTCTGAACCGAGAATTCCTCTTCACAGAGAGCCTCGGATCTGAGGGTGTGTGCAGGCTGGTAAGAACTTTCAGGAAGACTGTCCTCTGCCTACATCCCTGCCCACACACCCCCTAAGACCCACCATGGCCTTGGGGACAGGCCAGGACAAGCTGCCCAGTTCCTCCCACGCTCATCAGCTCCTCCCAGCTCTGAGCCTCCGGTGTCCGGGAACAGCACTGCCGCCCTTTACAGTAACTGTGGCTATGTTTGTGTGACTCGTCCCTACCCTGGCATGCACCCCTGCGATGCTTGTATGTAATGCACAGAACTGACTCCCCTGGACCAACATCTAGTACTAACCTTAGCTGCCACTTATTACACATCTGTGGCACCAGTTCCTACTTTCAGGGCAGTGGAGTGGACCTTATTCATTCTCTATCATGGCCCTTCAGAGTGTCCATGATGCAGGACTTGAGGAGAGAGTGTACAGACTTTACCACAGCTACAATCAGTAAGGGACAGACCTGGGACTCAATCCTGGGTCTGGCTGGCTCCAAAACCCATGACTTTAATGCCAGCTTTGGGCTGCTCCCTGCCCTGTGCCAAGACAATGGAGTTAAAGAAGCCACAGTCTCTGTTGGAGTCAAGCAGCAGAGATGTGACTGAATGGAGCACACTTGAGTGTGAATAAAGGACAAAAGAATTATTCCCCAAGTTCTAAAATCTCAGAGGAGGAACAGGTCATGTTACATGATGTTATCTTCTTATGACAAGAGACAGGTGACTACCTGGAATTGATTTAAGGGTTGGGACAGAGGTAGATTGGCTCATGTTTCTGAAAAGTTCAGGGAAAACAACATCAGGCGTGGCTTGATCCAGAAATTCAATAGTGTCCCTAGAATCTCTGCGCAGCTTCAGGCAGTACTTCAGAAAATTTCACTCCCCAAGGGGAAGATATCCGCCAGCGGCCCCAGGCCAACATTCTACAAAGTCCCATACCAGCAATCTTCTGGGAGTGTCCCTCTTTACTTTAATCTCTGCCAAATCCCCAGGATTGAGCATTGTTAGACTTGCTCAGGTCACACGCTGTTCCCTCCTTCAATCACTGTAATCTCCAAAGGGATGGAATCATTGATCGGCTATTGACAAAGTATTTGTCATCTGCTCACTTCTGAAGTTGAAGGAGGAAACCAGACCTTCAGATTGGAGTGTTATCCCTGGGAGTGAATGCTGACGGGTGGACAGAAGCCTCCATGGGTGAAGGAGTCTTCTCCCAAGAGGAGAAGGTTCTGAGGCACCCACAGAAGTGTTCTAAGCCAAGCTGCAGCTGGGAGGAGCAGGATGTTCTCTACCAGAGGGAAGAGCCCGTGCCCAGGCAAGGTAGTGTGAGCAGACTGACCACAGGTGTCCTTAGGATAGAGCTGGATGGTCCAGGCCAAGGGCCATTGGTTGGACCCCTGTTTTGCCCTCTTCTCTGGGTGACTACCTGAATCTCAGCTTCCTTCTTCACACAGACACAAGGCACAGTGAGAGAAGTCCATCTGTGTTGAACACAGAGACTGGATAGAGCAAGTGTTCGAAGCACACTCCATCCCTTGGGGTGACTCTGAAGCATCAGAGGGACCTGTTCCCCCTGAGATGGAGTGTAGGGCAGGAGCAGCAGACCAGGGAGAAAGAGGCAACATGTTCCTTCAGGTCCTGGAAGAGATCAAGAACCTGCTGCGGATGGGTGGAGAAACAGGACTGATGGGAGAGAAAATTCCATGGCACTTGGCAAAGGATCGGATGTGGGGAGAGAGAAGAATCCAGGATAAAAATAAACAAGAAGACAAAAATCTACTCTTGACCTTGGGTCCTTTAATTTTTTTACTTTTGAACAAACAAGTTTTCTTCAAAAAATATTGAACTAATTTCCCTAGTCCCCCCCCCCCATACCCCTTCAAACTCCTCAAATAAGTCCCTAGACCATTTGATTCTCAATTTGGAAATCTTTGTGTCTTACTTTGTTTTTGTTTTTTTTTTTTCCTGGTAGCATAAACTTATTATCCTCTCTCTCTTAACCTGTCCCATAGCCCACCTTCTCTTGTTTGTTTCACCCCATAACTGCACCCCATTTTTCAGGCCATTAGTGTATTGTACAATGGGAACACGGTCTTATTTGGATAGATTTACAATCTGCTTCATTTGCTGTGAGTCAGATCTCAAATATGTTTTCAGGACTCCATTTCCACTGAATCTTCATCAGAAATAAAGAGGAGGGATGAAGGAAGAAGAAAAAGAAAGAACAGCAACAATCATGAATTTAAAAAAAAGAACATTTTGACCAGCAAAGCTAGTCAGCCAGTTAACAAGATATTTCATAAGAGCTATTTGATGTCTAAGTATAAATAATAATGATGCTGAGACTTTGTATAAAACTTTGTCCTTTCAAAGCCATTTTTTGCAGTCATAAATTCATTAATAAGTAAATGGATCAGAGACATACGGGTCATATTTCACTTGAATCACATGATTTTAAATAAAGGGAAACTGCTGTAGGGAAAACAAACAAGCAGTATAAAAGTGTTTTTACATTTTTCTCTTCTCATCTTTGGCTTTGTTAATGCTAGGACCTGATAACTAGAGGAAATGAGGTTGGACACAAATAAGACCAGGTAGCTCATCAGTTTAATGAGAACATAAACCTCAGATTTCCATGACCACACCTACATTTGCCTGGATGGAAACTCAGGAGGGAGGGAGGAATAAACAGGTGTACCTACCTGTTCATGTACCCAATAAAGTTTCAGTGGGAATTTTCCCTGGGGAACCAGCTGTTAAGTACAACAAACCAAATCTGCCATGGACGCTGATGTCAACCTGATGTGGATGTTTCGAAAGGAAGACTGAGGCTCATGGCATCTCTCCCTGCTGGCAGCAAAGGGGCGATTTTGCAGACACTGAGGCCTGATTATTGGGAATAACAACAATGACAGTGGAAGGCTAGCAAGCTGTTATTGGATGACAGGCACTGTCCCAACACCTTGACCTACCTACCTCAAGTTAAGCAAGGAGTTCACATATTAATCACTCCCCACATATAATTCAGGAAAGGGAGGTCAGAGGTAGTCAAGTAAGAAGTTCAAGATCACCAGTGGTTCCTTGGTGAGTTGGGCCTTCAACTCCAGGCAGTGGGGCAATACCAGGGACACTTCTAACCACTAAACTAGACAGCCATCTCAGGCATGGTGGCATCTAAAGAGTTTCCCTCTTCCTCTTTGTCACCAGGGACCATGAGGAGGCATGCAGCATTCCTTAGCAACTGCTGGAGTGGGGCAAGATAGTCCCCCTGTTGTTTGGTGCAACTGACTAGCCTGGGAAAGACAGTAGAAGAGCAGGCTGAGCGCTAGGCGATGGCTGCGTCCTCTGATGTGTTGGACTTTGCAGTGCAGCCCTTGAGGGCTGGCAACAGAATTGTGGTGGGCTTGGGACAGAGACCAGTTCAGAGAAGGTGAGGTCAGAAACAGGAGACCAATTGGGAGACTGGCCATGAGAAGCCAGAATAAGACCTGAGCAGGTTGGTGAGAGGATAGAGCTGAGGGCCACTCCGAAGAGGCTCCAGAAAGACCTAGAAGGTGGGGGAGGTGCCTACAGAAACAATCTACTTCGCAGTCCCCATGTTCTGGCTGCCTTTCTGCTCCAGCAGCATCTTGTCTGAATAAATGTTGTCCCCATAGTCCTGACCTCATCATACACTGGCAGACCCCTTTAGCAAACTCAGCTCCCTCTTGTGCTTACATAAAGTTCCTGGAAGACCCCAAAATGTCAAGGCCTTCCCCGCTCAGCAGGGCTGGGCAGAGCTACCCCACTCTCTACACACAGCAGAAACTTTTGGGTTCAGGGCTGCGGGCATTTCATCTGCTTTCTCTCTGGCAGCTGAAGTTCCTGTTCCCCTCACAGTGTAGAACCCCCGATTCATGAGGGTGAATGGGCTGTGCTCCAAAGAGCAGAATACTGCTTCTCTGCTCTTGGGTCAGAGCCAAGATTTAATTTTTAATTTTCAAAAACATGAGTGGTCAGACCACGGCTTGGAAACTGAAACCCTCCTCTGAGCTCCACATGGACCTTCCCAACTGCAGAGCACATGTGACTCGGAACGGGCAGTGTCTCGGCTAACAAGTAGGGTTTAAATTGCCACCTGGAGCTGCAACCCTGGTCCCAGGCCAGCTTCGAACTCTCCAGTTCTACATGACCCTGGACATACTTCTTAGTTCTTTGAACTTCAGTATCACCATCTGTAACAAGGAAGCACTCACACAATAGTTTTTAGAGTTGCCGTGAGAGACAAAAGAAATAAACATGTTCGTTCTTAAACCTGTATTCGTCTCACATTGTGTGTGTGTTAGGAAATAGTCTAGATTTCTTCTGGTTATAAAAGTAGCCAAGGATTTTTCTTTGAAAGAGTGAAAATGATATCATCAGTGAGTAACTTTACTCACCCATGCCTTCATTTTCTCCTCTCTATTTTTGGTAAGATCAATGGAAACTTTGAGAAGAGTGAGAAGTTGGGAGGCTGTGTAACGTACGGCAAGTCACTGAACCTCTCTGGACTTTAGTTTATTCATCTGTTAAACGGAAGTAATAATGCCTGATCCCAGGCTGTTGATCCAGGTGGGGAAAAGAGTTACCATTTATGTAGCTCTCCAGGGAATACAGTCCTCAGAGCACTGCATCCAGGACACCCTATGCTACCAAAATCTATGGACGCCTAACTCTCTCATGCACAGTGGTGTAGTATTTGCAGAGAGTGCACATATCCTCCTTGATTGTTTAAATCATCTCTAAATGATTTGTACTAAAAACTATAATGTAAGTGATATGTAAGTAGTTGTATTATTTAGGAAGTAATTTCAAGAAAAATTCTGTACATGTATATCCACTTTCCCCCAAAATATTCTCCATCTGTGCTTGGTTCAATCAGCAGAAGCAGAACCCATGAATATAAAGAATAAACTCTGTTCTTTGATGGAGGGTGAGCTCCATGAAAGAGTCAAGGAAGTAAGAGGATTTTTCTCCTCTCCTTTCTAGAAGGAAAAGAGAACTTTGTGTCTGAGAGGACCAAGGATTCCCTGGCCCACAAGAAAGGGAGGGGCTTCACTACTTTCAGAATCTTAAATTTGGAGATGCAAAGAACTGGCTTGTCTGAAAAGGACGAATCCAAAGGATGAATGAGGGGCTTCTCACCCAAGGAAGGGCCCTTGAAGAGTAGAGTCTCTAAAGATGATGACCTACAACTGTACACTTGAAGTAGGACCTGCTACGAAATTTGTAGTGAAAATGGGAGTCCCTTGCTTCATACAGTATAAAAATCAAATATGATGTCCTTTGAACATTATTCCCTGGGCAATTGTACAGGTTGGACACTCACAAGAATGGCCTTGGCTTACTTCAGCTTCAGAAGATGTATTAGTCAGCTTTCTACCACTATAACAAAATGCTTGAGACAATCAACTGCCTCCTGAGTGTTGGGATTACAGGCATGAGCCACCATGCCCGGCTGCATGGGGCTTTTGAAGTTATGAGCCTTGCTGGGGTGCATCATCTTGTCTGGTTCTCAGCACAGCCTATTACTCACCTCGTTGCCCAGATGAGGAAAACTAGCCAGAGCTCTCCAGAGGAACAGAGTCAGTAAGATGTAAGTGAAGTCTGTATGTAAGGTAAATTATATTGTGTATTATACATGTATACATATAGATGTAAGACAGATGCAGATGTAGGGCATACAGAGGTCCTTGACTTGCAGTGGCTCAATTTAATGACTTTGATTTTATGATGGGTTTGTAAGAGTATTAAATACAGGGCTGGAGATTTAGCTCAGTGTTTTCGGCACCTGCCTCGCAAGCACAAGGTCCTGAGTTCGATCCCAGTAACCACATACAATGCTGGGCGTGGTGACTCACGCCCACCAGCCATCAATACCACATACCACAGTGCGGGGGGGGGGGGGGGGGGGTGGCTCACTCCTATAAACCCAGAACTCGGAGGCAGACAGAGGATTGCTGAGTTCCAGGCTTGCTTGGGCTACGTAGTGAGCTCAGAGCCAACCTGAACTACAAAGCGAGACCCTGTCTCAAAAAAAAAAAAAGAAAAAAAAGAAAAGAAAAAAAGAGTATTAAAAACATTTTCACTTATAATATTTTTGACTAACAATGGGCTTATTTGGTTCCAACCTCATTGTAAGTATGGTATCAAGGAGCACGTGTACACGGGGAGAGAGATTTGAAGGAACTGAAGCAACCGTGGAGGTTGGCAAGTCTAGCAACTGCAGGGAGGGCTGGCAGGCTGGAGCCTAGAAGAGAACTGATGTCCCGAGCCTGAACTCTGCAGAATGAAAAAGCCAGTCAGTCGTTCTGCACTACTTGGGCTTCACCTGATAGGGTGAGGCCCATCACATTAGGGACATCAGTCTGTTTCATTCAAAATCCACCATCTCAATGCTAATTTTGCCCTAAAACACTCTCACTGAGACATTCACAATAACGTCCAGGAAAGTATCTGCGCACTGTGGGTCAGCCACATTGTCACACACAACCCAACATCACCTGAAGTAAACTCACCTGGCAGGTACCAGCTGCCACGTCTAACCCAGGAGGCTCAGCAGCAGGCCAACTGCATGCCCCTCCTCAGTGTCTGAAGCTCCTGCCTTTCATGGGAGGCTTTTAAGAGGCACACAGATGAGCCTCTATAAAATGTTAACAGGTTCACAGTTATTTGAGAAAGCTCCCAGAGCAACTAACTTGCCAGCCTCAAGCATTCTTGCATGGTATTTCTCTGGAAGAAGCCCCAGAGAACATGAGAATCTGCTTTAGGGTTCTAAAGCCATACACTAAGCAAACACTCTGGAGTTATAGCATGTAATATCACCCAATGTCAATCTCATGTCACTTAAGCCTATGGGGAAGCCCCGTTTTCATTGCACTGCCTCCTGAGGTACCGGTAATGGTGCACAGACTGCCCGTTCCACCCTCCAAGTGGCTGGGATGGGACTGCTCACCAGAGGGTTCAGACCCATGGCCCTCAGCTATAGCACACCTGTTTGCAAACTGGAATTCCTTCAAGCAGGGACAGAGACAGGAAATCACACAAGTACATGCAGGCCCAATACACACAGCAAGGTGTTGTCCCGTGGTCGGCAGCCAGGAATGGCTAAGGAGCTAAACCTCTCTGCCTGACTTTCTCCCCCTGAGTGAACAAGAATTTGTAACCAGGAAAATAAACATCTATCTCATGAGTTTCTGCACAAGGCAAACAACATGGTCTATGTTCCTTTTTGGCTTGGCGTTTTAGGAAGCTCAGAATTACGCTGCAGGTTTGATGTGCACAGTGTGTCACACCTCGAGGGCCCATGCGTCCCATCCTCCATTTCCACCTATAACGTGAACTGTAAAAGTGCACGCACATCAGCATGCAGGTGGCCAGGGGACCCTGGGGAGGACTAAGCAAGTGCTCAGCGACCATGTGCCAACTCAGCAGTAATAGTCCCACTCAAAGCCAGGGACGGGCTGTTTTGGCTCAGGAAACACCAACAACTGCACACCTCCGTGGTTCATCCCCTTTTGCAGGTGGGCATGGAGACATCAAGTCATCTCCCCAAAGTCCAGCATCGAGTTCTGAAAGGCAGCACTGAGAGGCGAACCTAATGAGCACAGCTCCCAAGGGCCTGCTCCACTGCCTGCCCTGCTGTGACAGGGAAGGGAAGGGGAGGACTCTCCCCTCAGGGCTTTGGATCTGACTTTCTTCCACAGATCATGTAAGATCTGTGTCTGTCACTCTCACACTCTCACTCCTGGTGCCTCGGATCTGCTGTGCAAGTCGGTGGAGTGAGAGTAATAATGTTCCTTCCCCCTCATCCCACTTACTCATTCTCTGCCAGGCCTGGCGCCCACCCCTTCTCACTTAGAATACCCACCACCCACTGCACAAGATGGCAGTGAAAACTGAGCTCTGAAAGACGGACTCACTTGGTCACACTCAGCTGGGACCGAACTCAGCTCTGGATGAGCACAGACAAAAGGCAGGGTATGGTTCTGCTGCAATAAGTGGAAGTGGGAAAGAACTGGCCTTTTTCACATGAGGGGATATGCATTCTCCGATGTCTACTTGTTGTATGGGATAATCCCTTCCTCTCTCTCTCCTCAGCTTTCCTATCTATAAAATAAGAGGCATTACTTGTACCATTTGCAAGAGCACATGTTCTGTTGTTCAACGTCCCACTTCAAATTCCAGCCTACCGGTGGCGGTGGTGTGAACTTGGGCACTTGATCTCTCTATGCCAGTTTCCTCATCGGTAAGTTGGGAATGGGGAGAGCAGCTATCTCTGACCTTAAGAGCTGTAAAGTTGGGCCGGAGGGTTAGCTCAGTGGTTCCGGCACCTGCCTCGCAAGTGCAAGGTCCTGAGTTCGATCCCTGGTAACCACATACGATGCTGGGCGTGGTGGCTCACGCCTGTAATCCCAGCACTCGGGAGGCTGAAACAGGAGGATTGCTGAGTTCGAGGCTTGCCTGGACTACATAGTGAGCTCAGGGCCAGCCTGAACTACAAAGAGAGACGCTGTCTCAAAAAGGAAAAAAAAAAAGATGTAAAGTTTAATGAAAATAAAGCACAGCCCATACAGTATTCATCTCAGAGCCTGGCACATGGTCGGCACTGAGTAAATGTTTAATATTCAAGACATGAAAGGTTGGCTGAGATCTTTTCCAGTTGGGACATCTCATAGCCTCAACCCAAACCCCTGGGCCTGTCCCTGAAGCCCAGGAGAGTTGGTGCCCCTATGTGGGTACAGGAGGAGGAGGAGGAGGAGGAGGAGGAGCAACTGCTTCACCCTGCTCACATGCCTAGCTGGTGACCTGAGAGTTTCCCCAGCCATGGAAGGCTACACAGCTCACCCATCATCACTCAAGTGAGGGGAAGCCAACATGAATAACAGCACTGGGCCCCTGTCTAGAGGGTGGCCTGGCCCAGGTTCCAGCAGGAACAGGGATCAACGGAGCAAATCAGGTCGGCCTGCAGTGAACTCTTCTGCAGCTGGGGACCTGGGCTGGAGCTAAGTCACCAGAGAGACCTCATAGGCAAGCGCTTGGCTCAGGACTGCGCCTCTAACCCTTCCAGGAAGACAACTGCAGGGAGAATTGGTTAGAATCAGTGTTCTGAATGAGTCTAGGCTTCCTGACTCTGAGCCATGCCCTTAAGGTTCAAGAGGTCATTGGACTTGACCTGAATCACCAAGTACTGGGGCATGGAGGTGGGAGACCTTAATGTTGCATTGGTGCTGCTCAAAGCAACACAAAGGAAGGAGATTATTGAGGGCTGCTCAGGGTCTTGAATAGGCAGCCAGCCACAGAGAGGGCTCCAGGGCAGAGAATGGAACAAATGCAAAGGCATGGGGGCATGTGAAAGACCACCAAGCCCGCCAGTATCAATGTGAACCAGCCATAAATGATACAACCAGACAGGAGAGGGGCGGCTGGCCAGCCAGATAGTCAGAGGCCACTGAGCTGGAATTATTAGAAGCTTTCTGGGGGATACAGGTCCCATCTTATTTCCTGTGCTCACTGCAGATGAGGAGGCTGAGGGTCAGAAGGAATAGCAGTTGTCTGAGCCCAGAACACATACTTTAAAGTTTAAGGTCTTAATTACCCACCTCACCAACCCATGAGACCTGGAAGACCCTCCACAGCTAAGGTAGGGAGTTTGAATTCTTCCTGCCCGTGAGGCAACTGGGGATCTATAGAGGATTTAAGTTGAAGAAAAAGATGGCAACAGTTGCAACTAATAGGTTCACTGTGGGGCAAAGCAGAGAGTGAACAAGAAGGATCCAGAATAAAGTAATAAAGTCGGATCCAGACTGAGGTAAGCTGAGGGCCGGGGATGTAGTTCAGTGATGCCGCTGCATGCCTGGCAAGTGCAAGGTCCTGAGTTCAATCCCTGGTACTGCCAAAAATAAAAAAGGAAGCTCCAAAAATCAAGTGAGCAGATAAAGCACGAGGAGTGACCCTGCCCGCCCTGTGAGAGACATGTCCGTAGCTTGCCCTTCCCTGCCCAGCACCTTGACGTGTCCTGGTCCGAGAAATTGTGTCTGCACCTCCCCACGGAGGCTGTCCTGTGTTCATGCGCTCTGTCCCTCGGCCTGCACACTCTCTGCCACTCTCTGCCTGCCGAATGTCCTCTCCACCTTCAGGTTCCAGCTGGAAGGTCATTTCCTCCCGAAAGCCTTCTTGCCCACCTTCCTCTCCCGTGGGGCAGACAGCCCTGTTCTGTGCCCCAGCCACTTACCCCTTCCCTTTTTCCTTACTCTTTTAGAAAGGGCAGCCCCCACCCAGCTACTCTGTCCCCAAGCAATTCTCAGGAGCCAGGTGGACTGGGTCCCCAGGGACAGCACTGTTGAGTCCCACTTACTCTCCTCCAAAGTGCATGCTACCAGCTCGCATTCCCTGCCTTGTTCCTAGTATCTGTCCTGATCTTCAAGACATCTAATAAATCAGGGATCTGCCAGTGGTTCTCAGGGAATTTCCCATCAACACACCCGAGCAATGGTGTAAACTGGCCATCTGGACAAAAGTGAGTCAGTTCAAGGATTGCCTGGTCTGAGGAGACTGCACATCCAATACCACCTGTCTGACACTGTCAGGCTGCTCTGGGCTGCATTTCTGCCCCCCCCCCCAGCACCTGCGCTGTCCCTCTGGGCTGGTGAGCTTGTCTGTCCCACACAGCCTGGTCCCCGTGTGCTTCATGACTGTGGCCTGGCACATAGAGAGATGGGTGAATAGTCAATAAACACAGCAACCAGTACCCATGGGGCATTATAATGAGCAGCTCAACACAAATGATGCCCAGTGCTTGACTGTGAACTTGGAAGCTGTCCTAGCTTGGCGTGCAGAGCCTGGAGGGGCCCATGTAAGAGCCTCTCTCAGTGCTCAGGAATAGGGACGGGCAGTACCTGTAAGGACAGGGATATACTTGTTACAAAGATGGGCAACTCACCTCTTGGGCATCTCTTGCTCCTGGAGACTGGTGGCTTTTGTCCTCAGTTTACATCAGAGTGGTCACACAGTGGCAATCCCCACCACTGGGCTGTTGGAGGCAGATGCTAACCCAGGCGGTTGGCATAAGTTCACTGCCAGTTAAGGACCCATAGACTTTTCCTTCTTTCATTTTGGGAGGTGGAAGAACCAGAGGATACCCACCCCTGGAAATGCTGACAGGGACACGCACGGCTCAGAGAGAGGCCCTAAGGAATATCAGGCATCTCCATATCTGTAAGGAGATGGGGAATTAAAATCTGTTCACATTTCCCACGTACCAAGCACTTTATACATTTTGCCTATAATTGTTACATGGCCCTTGCCAATGGTTGTTTAAGCATATGCATGCACGAATGTGCACACCCATTTCACAGATGAAAAACTGAGGCTCAGAGAGACCAATGGCAGATAACACACAGAATTGGTGGTGGAACCAGAGTATGGACCAGGTTCTGTTTGGCCTCACAATGTGCCCTTCTTCTAGCTAGACCTTCCACCTTGAGTACTCTGTTCTCCCCTCCTGTCACCAAGGAGACAAGGGCTCTTGATTCCTTTCACTGGCTCTCGGCTCATACTGCCCATTCTCACCGTGGCTGCCAAGGGCTCAGACCTGATTTGAATTTGGGGTTCTCTCCACTGCCGCCCAGTGAAAGTTTTTATTGGAATGCCCTCAGGTTTCCAGGCTTTGAAGATGTTTCAGCAACACAGTAAAAGGCAGGTCTTTGCCACAACAAAAGGCAGAAATATCACCGAGGAGTAAACAGAATTCCTTGGCCTCTTTGGAGCATGTGTCAACATCTCATTTTTCCCTCTCCTCTCTCCTCTGCTCTCCTCCCCTCCTCTCTCCCCAGTCAGCAGACTCAGGTCCTGCCTGTGAGGGGCCTCCCTGACCCTGACAGCAGTGTGCTGTGGGCTGCCCCAGACTCAGCGGCCCCATCCGGGGACAGGTGTGGGCTTTGGTAAACTGAGAAAGCGTAAACTACCACAAGGTGCCTTCCCAACAACCACAAAGACCCACATGGAAAAGCCATTCGGCAGCTCCCGGCCCTCACCCTGGCCCTGGCACACATGTGTGGCAGCCGTGGCTCCAGAAACAGGCCTTCCCAGAATCAAAATGTATGTGACATGGACAGAAGGGCTTGATTTCAGTTGATGGCTGCAAAATAAATGAATTAGAAATGTACATGCTCAGAAACAGTCCTCAGGGAAAGCATGCCCATTTAATAATGCGTTTCTAAATAAGCCTTACTCTCCAAGCCAGCTTATAACGTGATGAAAACCAGCAGTCAGATCCCACCTGGGATACCATTCTCCATGGGCAAAGGACCTAGGACAGAGTGTGTGTGTGTGTGTGTGTGTGTGTGTAGGGAGAGAGAGAGAGAGAGAGAGAGAGAGAGGATGACAGACCTGCTGTATATGTTCCAAATCAGCATATGTCCTCCAAGCCTTAGGGAGCAGCACTGACCACAAGAGAGGACACAATGACATCTCAAGGACGGTGGAAACCGCAGGCCTGAGACACTGAGTCCATGTCAGGGACTCTGGCAGAGTGAACTGAGAATAGGAAACAGGAAGTGCGGATTTGTGTCTCAGTGGCTTATGGGAACAGGGAAGAAACCTGAGCTCTGAAACGAATCTGTGCTGGTGCAGACAGCCCTGCCTCCTCATGTTAGTACTTTGGGCAAGTCACTTCCCCCCAGCCTCAGTTTCCTCACAGACAAAAAGACCAAGGAAATGGGTTGCACTTAACAGAAACATGGAAAAGAAATGTGTGCCAGCTGTGCCCACCACATTCCAAGTGTTTGATAAATAACAGTTCTTCTTTGTATCAGCTAATTTCCCTAAGTGTGACTTGTAAGCAAGCATCATATTTCCCATATTAAAGATGAAAAATAGGCCCAGTGGCCTCTGTGCCACACAGTGAAAGTCCAGACTAGACTCTAGACTGTTCAAAAGCCACCATGTCACCTCTTCAGAGGGAAGAGAGCTCAGCATGGCAGCAGACCTTAGTGGCATCATCTATGATCCAACAGGGTACAAAGGACGGTCAAGCAAGGGAAAGGGCTTTCCTGGGCATAGACACCAAGACAGGAAGTGGCCCCACAACAGTCCACTCTTTTAAGGAGTAAGGAAGTAAGTAGCTCTTGTCTGTAGGCCCAGGAGGTGCCTTGCTGGGCCAGAGGTGCTCAAGACACAGCCTAGGCCCTTTGAAACACTTGTTCATCATCTTGAGCAGTGATTATTCCCCAGAGCTACTGGTCCCTCCCAAGGAAAATGACTCTAGATCACAATCAGAGCCAACACCCTCTCCCAGGTGCACAAGGGGCCCCAAAGTAGACAGGAGAGTTATGGTTATAGAACTGAATTAAGAGTGTAGAACATGCAGCAATTCAGTGATTGTGAAATCTGTCATAATGTTCTCTGCTCAGAAACTCTGTTCATTCTATCAGATATCAGAAAGCATTTATTAAGTACCCACAGTAAGCTAAGAACTGTGCCATGCCCCAGATCAAAAATTTATACAATCGGGCCGGAGGGTTAGCTCAGCGGTTCCGGTGCCTGCCTTGCAAGCGCAAGGACCTGAGTTCAATCCCCGGTAACCACATATAATGCTGGGCGTGGTGGCTCACGCCTGTAATCCCAGCACTCGGGAGGCAGAGACAGGAGGATTGCTGAGTTCGCGGCGGCTTGCCTGGGCACCATAGTGAGCTCAGGGCCAGCCTG
>PVIC010000551.1:0-26765 GCA_004025085.1 Thryonomys swinderianus | reverse complement strand
TTATACAATCCCTGCTAGCAGGAAGCTCTTGTTGCTCTAGCTGATGTCTCTCTGTCCATATCTCTCTTTGATCATCAGTTTCTTTTAGTGATGCACTAAGTGTGGTGGACCATGGCTTTAAATTTTAAGCAAGTATACTGAAAGTTTTGTACTTTTAAAAAAAAGTCTTCAAAACACACCATTTGGATTGTTTTTACTAGTTTGAGGCTTGGCTTGCCTGCTTTGCTTCTAAAGCTGGGCTTCTCAATGTCAACACTAGTGACATCTGGGGCTGTGTAATCCTTTGTTGTGGGGACTCTCCTGTTTTAATAACACAGCCAATGTCTACCCTCAAGATGCTAGTAACACACTCTCCCTCAATGGTGACAATCAAAACCTTTTCTTCAGATATTGCTAAATGCCATGTGAGGGGAAAAAATCATTTCCCTCTCAGGACAACAGTTCCAAAGAGCTTATACAAGGCCAAAAATGGGATTACAAGATGCATAAAGAAAATGCAGGGTCCCACAGCCAAATAACTTATAATCCTGTAGGTGCCTATGCAAACTAAGCCTGTGGACAGTGAAGTGTCACTAATGAGCCACCATACAGAAGGCACTGAGCCAAGCTCCAAGGGGAGAAGAGCTTGGGTTCTAGGTCAGAAAGCTATAGTTCAGTGAGGATCTGAATGAAACCCAGTTGGTACAGAGTAGGCACAAAATACATGCCCAGTGGCTTGAAAGGGTATCTCTAACTCAGGGATGGCTGCTTCTGACTATAGAATTAGCTACAACAAAGGCCCCCAGCCAGCTACAGTGGCAAAATAACATGGTGTCCCTGGGTATTTTTGGGAGTTAATGCACCACATTACCCTAATTGTTTATTCTCTTTCCTCCCCCCTCCCTTCCTTCCTTCCTTCCTTCCTTCCTTCCTTCCTTCCTTCCTTCCTTCCTTCCTTCCTTCTTCCTTCTTTCTTTCTTTCTTTCTTTTTTTTTTGCTTTTTGAGACAGGGTCTCGCTTTGTAGTTCAGGCTGGCCCTGAGCTCACTATGGTGCCCAGGCAAGCCGCCGCGAACTCAGCAATCCTCCTGTCTCTGCCTCCCGAGTGCTGGGATTACAGGCATGAGCCACCACATCCGGCATTTCGTTCTTTCTTTTGTCCTGTCTTTCTTTTTCAAATTCTATGACCAGGACAAGTCTCAGATTGATCCAAAAGGAAAAATTAAAAAATGATTTTCACAAGACCACACTTCAAAAGCATAAAATTAGCTACAGAAAAGCTGTGAGTTTTAGCTCACCTGTTATTTTGAGTACCATTTGCATTCACTGAACATGGCTCTCAGAGGGGCTCTGGGAAACCTGGTGAGCAGTGATTTTCGATTCCATTAGTCACCAGTCGCTAGACGCACAGGCCATGCAGCACTTGGGCACCACAGCTCGAAAGCAGCTGAAAACCTGAGATCGGGCTGCCAAATTTCAGGGCAAGGGGAAAAAATAGAAATCTGGAATGTGTTTCTACTTACTGTCCATTCCAGTAAAATGAAACGATCTCTCCTCCAAACATGTGTTACTGCTTAAGCCAGAAACTGTATATATTGGTCTAAATCCAGAATGCTCTATGTGACATATTACTCTGTATGACAAAATTACTACAACCTGCATTCTCTGTAGAAAGGCCTGGTGCAGCAGCAAAGGATGATAATTTGTTGTACAACAAAAGTACATAATCATTTCAGTCAGTGTGGGCCAGGCTTCGGGATTTTCAAAAGGAAAACCACGCTGCATGGGGACCAGGGCTGGATGTGGGCCCCATCCCCCACCTCTTCCCCACCCCCTACTCTCATATGGTGTGTGATCAGAATGGGGAAAGATGGGCTTTATTTATAACATACCATATTCCACTTGAAAGTGACAAGAACACACACACGCGCACGCACACATGCACACGCATACACATGCACAATCAAAAAAGGAAAAATAAAGCCAAATGGAAATCTGGTGCTCTCGTGCCTGAGGGAGGCATCAGTGGCCAGAGCCGGTTCACCTACCAAAAGGAGGGTAAGGAAGCCAAGAGGCAGGAATGTTCATCTTTCAGCACTGGGCTGTTTCGAACCCATCAGAGTGAAGCCACGTGAATTCCTCAAGACCCCCCCCCTCCAACCACAGCCTCCTCTTTGGCCCTGGCCTGGGCTAAGGTTTCACTATGGAGCCCGGGCCCCATTCCAAAGCTCTCATCTGTCCCCCTAAGCACCTCCGACAGATCCCTCCGCAGTACACGGATTCTCATTGGGATAATGTCTTGGAGAGTAACAACCTGAAATCTGATCCAGTCAGAGTGTGTTAACGGTGAAGCATTTCTTTATGACGCTTTTCACAAAGCAAGGTTGCGAACCAGGGAGAGATATACGACTAGAAACATAGAACACAGAACATAAAACAGCTCCTTTGCTAATACATTTTAGCGTGACACCATTTTTCCCGATGTGGAAACTTTGGTTCTAAGAAAACATTAAAATGGTCTTTTCTTTTCCTTCCCTTTTTTCCTTCTTTCTTTTCCTTTCATTCTTCCTGTCTGTCCTCTGCTTCCTTTCATTTTCTTCCTCTTTGGGTAGGTTTTCAAAGTGGGAGAAAAAGAGATTTCTCTGGGGAACTTCACAGAAAAGCCCTTTTCTGGATATTGCCCCCAGAGAGTGGGGACACATGATGTCACTGATCACCCCTGAGATCTTCCAAATTTCAGACCTGTTTCTACCAGAAGATTAGCAAGCCTCTGCTCAGGCGCACTTAAAATGTCCCTATAAATGAAAAGATCCCGTAAAAGCCTTTTATACTGCAATTACCTAGAAATCTAACTTAATTTGTCTTTGCTACCAAGAGCAACGGCTTAAGTCACTGTGGCTTAAGGGTCCCAGGTTTTCTCCACAATCACCTTAAACAGCCAGATGGGTATTCTGGGTTTGGTGACCATCAAAAATCTGTCTTCTTAGAGGGTTTTTTTTTTTTTTTTGGTTCAATAAAACCTGAAATATATTTTGCCTGGCATTTTTCCTCAGGATTTTTAAGCCCGTGTGTACTTTATAGCAAATGGGATCCATATGTCCCTGATTCATTGATACTTAAGCCATTAGGATGCTGTTTTGTAAGAACACTTTGATGTCCAAGGGACATCAAGCTGTTTGCAAGGCTTTTTTTCCCGCACAAACAGGAAGTTTTCCCTTCTCAAGGAGGACGTGGAGCAACAGGCCAGCTCCCCCAGAATGTGGGCCCGTGCGCGAGACACCGTTCCAGCCTGTCAGGATGCATCTGTCTGGCCCGGCCGCAGGACAGCCCCCAGACCCTACCCCAGGGTGGGAAGGAAGAGGGTCTTATGTAAGGAGCCTTACCCTGGCGCCTGGCCGCTCACCAGCCTGCCCACACCCCCGGGATGCAGACCAGTCTCCCAGGGCAGGCTCAGAATGTTTATTGCCTTTCTGAGACATCAAAATAACATGTGACAAAACAACCAAACAGTGTGGTGGAAGAGAGGGTGTGGGTGTCCTCTGTCCTTCCTTCGGGGCTGCTGCACACATTGCGACTGGAGTGGGACCAATGCAGGGCGGGACAGACACGCTTCCCGGGGCATCTGAGGAGCTGTGGCATTTGAGTGCAGTGACTACAACGACCTGCACCCCCTGAGCCCCAGGCCGCCCCCACCCCAACATGGAAGGGGTGAAAAAGAGCTGCTCTGGACACAGCTGGTCTGGCTTTACAGCCTCAGCCCTGCCACTCGCTGGCCGGGTGAGTAAGTTCACCCAGTACAGACTCAGTTTCCCACTCCGTGGGCATTAAACTCAACCCATCAGGTGTGATGAGAAAGCCATTCAGGGCTGAACCGCATGTGGCCAGCACTCCCGCCTCACAGCCCGCCGTGGTGAACACTGTCGCTCGTCTCACCTCCCAGCACCCAACCTGCTCTTGGCATCTGGCCACTGCTCTGTCTTGGGTGTTTCCTGAGTGGTAGGGACCAGCTCCCTCTCTGTCCCATGAGGCCGGCCAGGGGCCGGGGCCTGACACAGACCAGCCACAGGGAAAAACACCTGAGATTTTCAGAGCCGGGAGTGTGGTAGGTGAGTGTGAGCTTTGCCACCAAGTTACATCGCCAGCCCACTTCATTTTATTATGAGACAGGGTCTTGCTAAGTTGCCCGAGCTGACCTCAAACTTTTGGTCCTCCTGCCTCAGCCTCCCGAGTGGCTGGCATCTCGGGTGTGTGCTTCTCATCACAGCTTCCGCGCGTCCCACCACCTCCACCCTCCTGGCCCGCCCTCTGCTTTTCTCCCCGAACCCTCCGGGTTTAGACAGAGCTAACTCCAGGGGTGAGTGTATGGCCCAGACCTGGCCAGTCTGCAAACTACACTCCTCTGGGCCCGTGGTGGGTTATGATCTAACTCAGAGTAATGTAACTAAATGTTCTATGACATTTTCTGGAACTCTTGAGAAAGCAAAGCTCCCAGTTGGCTACAGTTGCTAAACCAGTCCGTTGTAGACCTAGCGCTGCAGGAGGTACAAACGACCACTGCAAAGGGAGAAAACTGCCCTAGAGTGAAGCCAGCCCAGAAAGCAGAGCCAAAGAGAAAAAAAAAAAAAAAAAAAAAGCCTTGATGATATTGCTTAAACCCCTGGGTCCAGCCATGCCTGAAACTGCCCTATCCCTGAACTCGGTGGGCACCTAGGCCAGTCAATCTAAGCCAACTGCAGTCAGGGTTTTGCCACTTGTAAGGAGAAGAGGCTTGAACTGCACACCAGCTCGCTCGCCCTGGTCACCGCTACGAACCCTCCTTAGCCAGTGTATGTAGCTCCTTCGGTTCCACTGACTTCTGTGACTCCTGTCTAGCCAAACTCCACCCCTAGGTCACTCCTAGGACCAACCCCTGCTTCCAGCTCCCACACTGCAGAGACCTGTGTGCATCCTGGTGTCATTTTGACCCCGCAATCTCCAAATTACCTAGGACTTTGACTCTGCTAGTACCCACGGGGAGCTCCCTGCCCAGCCCAGTGCAGCCATCCCAAACACCCCATTCTTCTTTCAGCCCCAGCACGGCCGGGCCCCTCTAGATCTCTCCCATGTCTTCACCTCCTGCTTCCCTGAGAGCAGCAGCGTGTTTAACTCGCACCGTTTCCACCCACCCGGCGGCCCCCAGGCCGAACTTGGAGCCCGCCCCTTCCTCAGGCGGCTGCTTCTGCCTTTCTTTCCCTTCTGGCTCTAGGCTCAGCAGCTCTGCCGCGTGGCCGCGGGGCCGTGGGCACCACAGCAAGGGTCTCTGTGAGAAGCCCCCCGGGTCTTCTCGGACGGCAGAGCACGCACGCACTTCCGGGACGGACGCGACGCAGAGCTGCTGGGTGTAGCCGGGCAGGCCGCTCCAGGACCTGCAGGTTCCACGGAGATGCAGCCTGCTGCTGTGGGAACCGACCGCTGCTGTGATCCAGTTTTCACAACTGTCCCGACTATCCGTGTCGGGGTTCTCAGGGAACGCGGGAGGGGGCCGGGCGGAGGCACAGGCCTGAAGGGAATCCACTCCAACCTCCTCCCCGTGTCGGGGGCAGAACCGCCACCCCACCTCCCGAGGAACCCCCTGACGGGAAGCGGGAGCCTCGGGGAGGAGCCCGCCCCACACCACCTTGAGCTCGGCACCGTGCCCAGTGCCCTGGGGCTCGCTGCCATGCACAGCAGGCACAGCCGTGTGGATGCCAGGCCGCCGCTTACCCTGGAGCCGGAGCTCACCAGCCCGGAGAGCAGGGCTGCCCGGGACGCTTTCCCTGTGCTGCCTCGAAGCCACATTGCCTTTCTGAGCGGGGCTCACGGTTTGGCCTCTTGGAGGGATGGTCCGGCCTCTCTGCCCGAAAGTGTTCAGGAGACAAAATGCAGCCTTCTGCTCTGTGTCTGGGTGCAGGACAGACAGTAAACAGGGCCCATTACTGTGGCTTCCCTCTCTCCCCTCCCCCCTTGGAATACGGAGCCTCTTCCATCCCATTAACTCCTCCCCCGTTCTTATAAATCCATCCTACTTTCCCACAACTTAAATGACAATAAAGCGAAAACCTTTTCTCACCCCCCATTCAGCTACCCACTCTCGTATCATCTCTCCGTCTTCCCCTTGACAACCAAGTGTCTTGAGAGCTCTCATCCCGGCAATTTCTATCCCTTCATTTCCCAGTCGTACCTCGAAGTTCACTGAACCTCCTTTCCACCATGGCCAGCAAGTGCGGTCCCTGGGCTTTACCAGGACGTGAGGCAGAGCAGAGCTTGCTCGTGTCTTACGAGCCTTACGAACACAGACAAGGTGGCAGGAGACACAGAGATGAGCTGGAGGAAAAAGAACCAGTCAGGTGAGTGACAGGCCCGGGTGCCATGTTTCAGGATGTGCTCGCTCTCAGCGTTAAGGGTGAGTACCTCTGATCTGAGCTCTCTGGGAGGCTGAGGCAGGAAGATTGCAAGACCCTGTCTCAGAATAAATAAATAAAAATGGCTGAAGATGTAGCTCAGTGTGAAAGTCCTGGGTTCGATCCACAAGGCCACAAATATAAAGGAAGGAAGAGAGGGAAGGGAGGGAGGGAGGGAGAGACATTTTGGTAAATTTTGTACCCCCAAAATCCCTCACTTACCCCACTCTAGCTCTGGCCTCACTTCTCTACATAATACAAAGTTTGGTTTATTTCTAACCCCAAAAGGATACAAATTTCCTCTGGATAGTGGAAAACTGTGCTGTTACAGAAAAGAGTAAAACAGATCCTTTCCTAGGAACTTTGCTGCAGCTCTTTTCTCCAGTCATCAGTTCTGTAGGAACGTGGGTCCAGGGTTGTGGGAAAATTTCTGAAGTTTCAAGAGAGGTTGGAAACATGAATTTTTGTGTAAATGACCATAACTTAGAAAATCAATGAACTGGACATAATGGCACACTCCTGTGATCCCAGCACTTGGGAGGCCGAGTTAGGAGGATCTCTCTGAGCTCAAGGCCAGTCTGGGCTACTTACTGAATTCAAGCTACCAGGCAGTACCACAAAGAAAAAAAGAAAGAAAATCATGAAAAAGGAAAGAAAATCACTGATTTTCACTTACACTGTGATAAGCATTTTCATTTGAAAAGTGATGTTTGAGAAATAATAGTTGTATCAATTAACTTGATTTTCACCCATTTTACAGTGTATGTTCATATTGAAGCATACTGCCATACACCATAAACATATACAGATGGGCCCTGGTTTATGATGATTTGGCTTGCAGAGTTTTTTGTTTTGTTTGGTTTGGTTTTTTTTACTTTACGATGATGTGAAATCGTATGTACATATCCACCCTGCTTTTCACTTTTGGTACACTATTCAATAAATCACATGAGATACTCAACACTTTATTATAAAAAAAGACTTTTTATTAGATGATTTTGCCCTGTTACAGGCTGATGTAAGTGTTCCAAGTGCCTTTAAAGTAAGCTATGTTAAAATGTGGAAGTTGGTAGGTGAAATGCACACTTGTAATCTCAGCACTCTGGGAGGCTAAGGCAAGAGGATTCCAAGGTCTAGCCCAGTCTGGGCTACTTAAAAACTCAGCAAGACCCCATCTCCAGATAAATGAATAAAAAGGGATGAGGACAAGGATGAGGATGAAGGTGTATCTCACTGCAAAGGCCCTGGGTGCAATCCCAGCACTGCCAAAAATAAACATTCAGTAGATAATATGCAATGATGTAATATTTTCACTGTGCAATGAGTCTATCAAGACCTAAGCCTTTCAGAAGTCAAATTTCATCTGTACAAATTTTATTAGTAAATCCAAGTAATTTTTTTTTTTTTGAGACAGGGTCTTGCTTTGTAGTTCAGGCTGGCCCTGAGCTCACTAGGTAGCCCAGGCAAGCCTCGAGCTCAGCAATTCTATCTCTGCCTCCCAAGTGCTGGGATTACAGGCATGAGCCACCACGTCCAGCAAAGTAAATGTTTTTAAAAACTGTGAAGAAAAGATTCACGATGACTTTAAAATGCTGACATTAAAAACCAACACTGTGTCAAATAAAACATAGAGTTAGGCTTGATTTGGCCATTGCATCATGGGTCACAGACCTCCGGCCTGTGGCAGTAGAGGAGTGACAATGGGAAGGTGCAGATGTGTGTGTTGGGGTGATGAAGAAAGGGGTAAGAAGCCAGAGTGAGGAGAGAGCAGGTCTGGGTGTGGGGAGCGCTGCTGCCCGGACACAGTGGCCCATGGAGTGGCAGGACCCTATGGTGGCAGTACAGGACATCCGTTGACACTGAGTTCTGTCCCCGTGTGGATTTGATGACCATGCTTCCAGGCAGAGGACACCCCTTTGGCCACAGGGTGGTGGGTGGCAGATGAGTCCAAGGCTCTCTCTGGCATAACCTGGGGTGAGGGAACCCCAGTAAGGATCACAGCTGCTTCCTGCCAGAGAGAGAACTTCACAATGAGGCCTTCAGATCACTTTGAAGGGTTGAAAGAACAGAAAATGATTATTTCTTGCCCACCCAAGATTCACATCCTCTAGCCTTTTAGTTGGAACTTTTCCCAATTTTGTCTACATTTAGCCTTTCAGGAATTTTGTGTTTAGAGTTTTTACACCAAATCGAAGAACTGTTATCCCCATGTCTGTTCACCTCCCCACTGGCTCCGTGGGGCTCAGCCTGGCACCATAAAGAGACACAGAACGGAAGCCACAGAGGAAGCACTGGCAGTTCTTTTAGCCATATTTGAAGGACCAAAACAACTAAAATTAATGTAATAACATTTTATTTAACCCAATAAAATCAATATAAAATGAAGGAAATATTTCACATTCTTTTATTTGTACTGTTTTCCAAATCCATTGTGAATTTTACACATACAACACACAGATCTCCAATGTGCACCGTTCACACTCTAATACTCAGTCCCCTCGAGGGGGGCACAGTATTTGTTCCAGCACATTGTAAATGTTTAATAAATAAATGACTTGGGCCCTTGATGCTACTGAAGCTCTCTAAGCCTCAGGATTATCATGACGGGATGGCATGAGGCTTGCTGGCTACTCTGCAGAATCAACCCAAGGCCATGAAGTCTTAGTCCTTCAAGAGATGCAGAGGTATGTGGGATCACTGCTATCCCCCCAGAAAGTGGTACGCAGCAAGCCCAAAATGTATATGTATAAAATGAATGAGTAAAAACTGTTAAGCTATTCTATTGCTCTATTTGCCTACAGCAGTAATTCTTGACTTGTGTGTGTGTGTGTGTGTGTGGTAACAGATCCTGTTGAAAATCTGATAAACACAGTGGATCCTCCTCTCCACAACATCCATCCAAATTCAAAATATTTAGATAAAATTTCACGTTTACAGACTCTCAGTACTCTCAGTAAGCCATCCACAGACTTCCTGGTGTACGGACCAAGAAGAAATTTGTGATTTAAAAAATTATTTCTATTTCTAATAAGTACTTATCAAGTTTATTTTTCTTTTTTGTAGATTCATTTTTTTAAAAAATGGGAAAATACCTACTAGCCTTTCCAATTGAGTGGGGTGTGATAATTTTGCAGCAAGGAAAAGATTATGGATAAGTCCATGAAACACTGACTTTTTTCACCATTGAATGTGGTTTTTGAAATGTTTTCAGCATTTGAATTACATATCACCATTTTGTCGGCAAAAATGCATTGGGTTGCCACAAATTTGGCTTTGATTTGTTCAAATAACATATGCCTATTAAAATAAAATGCACTGATTAGGAAGACAAAATACACAAATACAGGAAGAAGTTAGTGCTAACCTCTCAGATGTCTGCTCATATTTTTAATGTATTTCTCTAGTATTTTTTCTGTGTATAGGTTCCTGATAATAATTATATGTTAACTTACATTTTATATACTTATTTTATATTTATATACCATACTTGCATTGTATATATTGACCAGTCATATTGATATGCTTATATGTATATTTTATTTCATGTGCTTACATATATATTCATGAACACATATATATTTAGCTCCCTTCTTAAGCACTTCCACAAATTATCTTAAATTCTTTTTAAACATTATTCCAAATGACTAAATAGTAGGCTAGACCCACCATAATCTCCCTAATCATTCCTTTACTTCTAGAATTTTGTCTCCAATTAGTTTCTATTACAAATACCACTGAAATGAGTATCTTTCTCCACAAAAGTTTATATCTTCTAGGGATGAAGGGTTGGAACATTTAAAAGCATTTTATGGAAATTTTCAGTTTGTACTCTTCCCAGTCAAGCTCTGATAGACAATCCTAGAATCCACCAGCCCCCTCCACATGGCAGAGTCTGCAGTGACTGGAGAGAAGAGTGATGTTTAAAGAGGACTTTGGTGGCCACATGGGTAGCTTGCAGGTGGAAGGGTGCCAGCGAGGACGTTGTAAGGGTGTTTTGCAGGAAAAGCACTTTGCTTCTAGGTTTGGCAAAGCAGTCATCTCCTGCAATTAACAGAAAGACCCAAGGATACCGCAGGGCGCCAGCTGCTCTCCCTGAACCCTCTCTGAGCTTCACTAGTCTTTTTTTGTTGTCATCTTTCATTGGGAAAATTGGTCACATCACCCAACTGGTAGGAATTCTTTAATGGTTTCCCAGAGCTTTCAGATGAAGAATGAAATCTTCAAAACAGCCTGTAGCACCCTGCCTAGCCCATCCCTAGTTAGCCCCTCATGTCCTGCCAATCTCTGACAGCTTGAAGTTCCCTAACCCAACTAGTGTTGGGTCCACTCTCCCTCTCTCCTCAATTCCTTTGCCCATGCCTCTCCTTCTGCTGGGGGCCCCTTCTTAGGCCACATCTACACTGCTTAGTTAAGTGTATTCACCTCCACAGCACTTGGTTCCAAGGATCCCTCAGCAGGGATGCTGTCCCCCAGCTCTTCAGGGGATAGCAGATTTCTAGTCCTCTGAGTTTTCCCATCCTTGTCCTAATCATAGGGTGTTACCATACATTTGTTTGTCCAATTCTTTGATTAGAGCCTGTTTCTCCCACTCATTCTACAAGGTAGAGACCATGTTTCATGTGTTTGCTGCAGAGTCTGGTATATACAGAGTGCTCAGTAAAAATCAGTTGCATACATGAATGAAGCCAGTGGAAAATGAGGGATTACCATAGTGAAGGAGCTTAAAAAGTGCAGACAGGGTGAATAACACTGTGTAACCAGCAAAGCAGAACTGTTAGGAAGAGATTTATGTATGAGGAAACTTACAACCAAGAATAGGCTGTGCATTTGTGGGGGTGAGATGGGCAAACTGTAGTCCTTAAGAGGGGCAGGCCTGCATGGGGCAGGCAAGAGCTCTAAAGGACAGGCTGAAGCTGCTGTCTACAGCAAAGAGCCCTCGTTCCTGCTCTTACAGCCTTTCAACTGATTGATTCAGGCCTATCCTGAAAATTAAGTAATTATGAACACTAATCACATCTAAGAAATACTTTCAAAGGAACACTTAGATTACTGTTTGATTGACTAACTGGAAACTGCAGCCACACTGCCACACTGCAAGATGACTATGGATCTCAAACATATTCTCTGCCTCAAAACTGAGACAACAGAGAGAAACCAAAAGAGCTTGGGTATGAGAATCAGGTAGATCAGCTCTTTCTGCAGCATCTAGCTGAGTGACTTTCATGTGGCAGAGACTGGCTGGGTTTTCAGCAAAATTATTTCCTTTTCTTCTTTGGCATACCACTAGACTATACTCCCCAGCTCTCCTCAGTTAGACTTGGCTCTATGACTTATTTCTAGCCAGATGAAACATGGAAAAGGGAGTGTGTCATCCCCAGATGGGTTAAAAAAAAATCTCCCTCCCCTTCTCTTTTCCTTTTGCTGGCTAGCATGAAGTTGGCTTCTAGGACAACTTTGAGATGTATCTGTTAGTTATGTGAGCTCCTCCATCATCCTCAGTTCCAGACTACTAGAAAGAAAAGGTTGCCCCATTAACTTCCCCCACACACTTGTGTTAAGTGAGCAAGACATAAACTTCATTTAAGCCTATTGTCTTAGTTACTTGTTGGTGAAACAAAATGCCCAACACCAAAACTTGAAGGAGGAAAGTTTACTACTACCTTGTAGAGGTGTCTGTCCATAATTAGCTGGCTCCAGCCTCAGGTGACATGGCAAGGGGTCATCATCAGGGAGGAAAAACAGTCCATGGAAAGCAGGGTAGATAGGCGGCAACAAACAACAACAGCAGCAGCTGCAGCAGCTGCCTGCCTCTCCCTTTTGTCCCTTCCAAGCTACCCACTCACACCCAGGGTAGAATTTACTTAATACCAGCATCACATCCTTAATCCTAGTATCACACACCCTAGATCCATCCATCTCTGAAAAGCCTGCATGAGGTTCTGGTGGACCATCCAGATAATTAGCCATAACTGTGCATGTTTAGTATGCACCTATTTGTTATAGTAATTAGTGTTATACTAATACACTTTGGGAAAGCTATGAAACCTTTGTGAGCCTAATTTTTGTCATTTCAACCAAGGATGGAAACAGGTTCTCATATAAATATATGTGCACTGGTATGGTGGTATTTACAACAGAAATTATCTAAACAAAATAGAGATCCATTTGTCTCTCACATAAGATTCTTTTTTTTTTTTTTTTTTTTTTTGAGACAGGGTCTCGCTTTGTAGTTCAGGCTGGCTCTGAGCTCACTATGTAGCCCAGGCAAGCCGCCGCGAACTCAGCAATCCTCCTGTCTCTGCCTCCCGAGTGCTGGGATGACAGGCGTGAGCCACCACTCCCGGCACTGTGGTATGTGGTATTGATTACTGGTGGGCATGAATCTCCATGTCCAGCATTGTATGTGGTTACCGGGGATCGAACTCAGGACCTTGTGCTTGCGAGGCAGGCGCCAGAACCACTGAGCTAACCCTCCGGCCCTCACATAAGATTCTTAAAATTGCACAGTTGTAGGTTGATATGGTAGCTCCAAGATGCTAGGAGCGTGGATTCCTTCTCTTCTGTCGTTCTGTGACCATTAAGGCATCTCTCTGTCCATGTGGTCCTTTGCTGCTCATCACATATGCACCCCAGCCTGCATCAAAGGAAGAGGGTATGCTCTTCCCTTTTCAAGGCATGATACTGAAATTTCACTGTCTTCTGCTTCTATCTATCCCTGCTTCTGTCTATCCCAGCTGGCCAGAATATTGTCCTAACTATCTAAAAAGGAAAGGGTGGGATATGTGGACTTTGTTCTGAGCATTGATGCTCTCAGCTTAAAGTCAGAGATTCTGATCCTATGAGAGGGAAGGGAGAATGGGAGAAGACATTTAGAAATCTCTGCACATAAATGCCTTCAACACAAGGCTTGGAGGATGGGATAAATGGCACTGACCACTGTCCCACCAACTACTGCTCTGATTCCTCAATATTCTAGCTTCATCCTTCTTCTTGCTCCTAATGAACGAGTTACTGTAGCCTCACGCAGTGTGCACCTAGATCATGTCTTAACAGCCTTCATCAAACAAGCAAGCCCCTTCCTGAGCTGGAGATTTAGCTCAGTGGTTCCAACATCTCCCTCACAAGCTCAAGGTCCTGAGTTCAATCCCCGTTAACCGCATACAATGCTGGGCGTGGAGACTCAATGCCCACCAGCAATCAATACCACATATCACAGTGCCGGGTATGGTGGCTCCTGCGTGTAATCCCAGCACTGGGGAAGCAGAGGCAGGAGGACTGATGAGTTCGAGACTTGCCTGGGCTACGTAGTGAGCTCAGAGCCAGCCTGAACTACAAAGTGAGACCCTGTCTCAAAAGAAAAAAAAAAAGTTCCTTCCTTTAGACTGGAAGGGAGTCTGCATCCTGCCATGTAGATGCTTACAGGGTTCAACCTACAGCCTAAGCTGCCGGCTGGCTGTGTCCTTGTGCCCTGGGTAGCTCTGACACATCCTGAGCATTTGGTTTTCTGAGCCCAGATGTCAGCCACATGAAGCCTAATAATCTACAGCTGGTCTTTGGGCATCTTTGGACTCCCAGAGGCTCAAGCCAGGGAATGATAATAATTACAGTAAAAATTGCTACCATTTAGTGCTTGCCAGTGGTCCGGGTGCCAAATAGGGTGCTTTATGTGCTTGCTTATTGGCACACACAGACTCTGAGTAGGGAATTATGTTTTTTACTCAGAAGTGAGAGAGTTGAGACTCTAGAAAGTAGATTTACCTATATCTACCTAGCAAGGGAATGGCAGAAGCAGAATTTTCACTCAAGGCTCTTGGCCACCCATCCCTCATGTGTGGCTTCCCTAAATGTCTCCTGACATTCCATATGGTAAAGGCTCTGGGAAGTTGAGGGGCTTTCAGGATGTGGGACCTAGGACTAGGTCCTTAGGCACTGGGGCATGCACATGAAGAGGGTTGTGGGACCCAGCCTAATCTCTTCCCTTTGTTTCCTGGCTGATGAAATGAGTGCATTTCTCTGTCATGCATCCCTGCCATGATGCGACATCCTTATCCAACATTCAAATCGCTAAGACCATCAGTCTTGGGTGGAACTATGAGTCAAAATAAACCTTTGTATTTTATGAGTTGTCTCAGGTCTTCTGTGATAGTGACAGAAAGCTGACTAACATCTGGACTCTGAAATATCAATAGTGGAGATCTTTTTAATTTTTTTTTGAGTATGAAAATTTTATTGAGAGAAAAAGCTTCTGCCTAAGAGAGGCAGAAGGGGGAACCCGGAAAAGTGGTTAACCCATCTACTTTACATTTCAGGGAGTTTTTATGGAGCAAAGCCACAAGGTGAGGTGGGTCTGAAATGGAACAAAATTACAAACAACCAGTAACAAATACAGTGGTTTAGGTAACAAATACAGAAGCTTAGGTAACATAGGTACAATGAGAAATCTTAAAACAGCTCTAGGAAGCCCTCTCCTTGGCCTCCCCTTTTCCTCTTGGGTGCATGTGGAAGGGAAGGATTCAGCCCATCCCACTCTCAGTCCATGTGGTCTAGGTATGATTCCTGGCCCATCTCAGAAGCTGAGCGATGGGCCAGGTTTGAGCTATTTGGTGCATTATACCATGTGGCCATATGAATGAGCTAAGGAGTTGGCTTGTGACCCAACTGAGGTCACAAACCAAGAGAGGTCATGAACCTTGGCCCCAGTACAGCTGATGTTTATAGCCACAGGAACAAAGGTCACAGGTGTGGGATAGCAGACACAGGGAGAGACAAGGAGAAGGAATGTTCTGCATTATCTGAGGTCCTCTGGTACTGTTCAGCTCCTACCCATGTGTGATCATCTGCAGTATTCAAGGCCAAAGTAGGGTTGGAAGTGGATGTGAAACACCTGCCCACACAACAGAAGAAAGGTTAAGTGTAGCTACACCACAGCTCCAGGGCCCCCTCCCTACTTTTTCTTGCACTCTGCTCTCTATTTGCCCCATCTTTTTGCCTCTTCTCATCCTCACCTGGAACTCCAGGGCAGTTCCAAAGATTGTTCATGTGTGGCCAGTGTAGCCTTGAGTAATTGACTAGAAATTCCTTTAAACATTCAGAGTAGGCAAAGTAAGAACAAGACCACCTATCCTTCACAGTTTCAGAACTGCTGAATGCCCTCATGAGGTTATAGTCCTGTGTTTTACCCACAGAACGTTGCAGATGCCCTTCTAACCTGTTAGAGGTGCGAGGAGGTGAACTAAAAGGACCGGATGCCACTATGGGGTGGGGGTGTGACAGGGTCTCCTGTTGACCATGCATTAGGTGCTGTCCTGGGTGCTGGAGCCGGGGTGAGTAAACAGGGGGCAATTCCTCTCCTTGAGGGGCTGTCTAGTGCCCCAGGGAAGCCAGAAGCCTCATTCTGTGCTTGAACCCAGGAATTAATGATACAGAATACATGATGCAACAGACTAGGCCCTATGTGCTTGCACCCAGGGTTAGCAATGAGAGTTTACAGCTTTAACTAGTTTAGATCTAGCACACCATACTAAGGGTGGGCTTGTGTGCCTGCAGTGAGAGAAGATAACAAGAGGGGTTACTTTTTACTAAACTGGATACACCATTGGGTGGATCATTCAGGGTCCCAGGAAGAAACAGTCTAAAGGAGTGTTAGGAAGACTATTCACAAATGCGAAGAAGCCAAAAAGGAATTATAAAGGCCCCAGGAGAGTAGCAATGGGATACTGCAACCATTGGAGGCAGAAGAGGGAGGAGAACAGGTGGGGCCGCAGACCCCAGGAGGAGCCTTGCTGCATTCTCCTGAGGGTCTGGTGTACATGCGCCCACAGCCAGTGCTGACGGATCTCCTGGTTCTGTGTCTAAAGTGAACTTTGTTTCTGGGGCTTCACCACAACCAAATGCTGAGATTCGCCGGCACCTTGGCATCCCTCCAGAAATACAAATTTAGCTTGTCCGCCTCAGAACTCAAAGCTGAGGTGTTGCCTAGGCATACAAAGTATGTGTCCAGTAAACCAGAAAGACAAAAAATAAGAAAATTGGAAAGGTCTCAGGTACATTTTTATTTGCAAAAACAAAACCATCATGCAAAGAAAAAGGTAAACTTTGTCTCCACTTCATATAATAAAACACTTGTAAAAGCTAAAAAAAATTATTTTCTAGAAGAAAATGGGAAATTCTTTACAAACTTAGAATAAGCAAACATTTATGAGACAAGCCAAAAACCATGAGCCATAAGTGAAAAAGTAGAAATTAACTTTAACAAAATTTCAATATCTCTTCTTCTAAAAACACCAATAAGATCAAAAGGCAAATTATAAGCTGAGAGAAGGCCCAGTTTTTCCAAGACCATCATCTAACAAAGGATTTGTACTCAGGATTTAAAAGAAGTCTTATAACTGGATAATAAGACCAACCCAATTTGGTTAATGTCAAAGTGTTGAGTGCTGTTAGCCACCAGGCAAATACAAATATATGCCACAATGGTCACTACTTCCTATCTCCCCAAGTGGCTAAAATCTTTTTAGGAATCTAAAGCAAGTGTCAATAAGGCTATGGAGCAACCATACTATTTACATACTGCAGATGAAAGAAAATAAATTGTTCACTGCTATAGAAAGCAAGTTGAGGGCCAGAGATTTAGCTCAGTGGTTTCGGCACCTGCCTAGCAAGCATAAAGTCCTGAGTCTGATCCCTGGTAACCATATACCACAGTACTGGGTGTGGGGACTCATGCCCAACAACAATTACTACCACATAGCACAGTGTAGGGCATGGTGGCTCATGCCTGTAATCCCAGCACTCGGGAGGCAGAGGCAGGAGGATTGCTTAATTTTGAAGCTTGCCTGGGCTATATAGTGAGCTCAGGGCCAGCCTGAACTACAAAGCAAGATCCTGTCTCAAAACAAACAAAACAAATTGACAGTTCCTTTTAAAGTTAGGCATATATGTACATGATTGCACCATTCTGCTTTTTGCTATGTACCTGAAAGAAGTGAAAATGTGTATCCTCAGAGAGCTTATTCACAGATACTCAGAAGAGTCTCCCTAGGGTCCCCCAAACCAAAGAAAGCCAAAATGGATAAACAAACTATGGTCTATTTGACAATGGGAGAATGCCTGGAAATGAAAAGAAGCTACATGGCAAATCTCAGAAATGTGATGCTGAGGAAAAGAAGCTAAACACAAAAGAACATTTTGAGTGATCACATTTATATGAAGTCTTTAAGCAGGCAAAAGTAATTTCTTGCAATGGAAATCAGATCAATAGTTGTCCAGGGCAGGGACAAACAGTCTTGGGTCTGTGCACTTACTGTGTGTAAAATGGAGCTCCTTGACACCTCTAAGTAGGGACCATGGAAAAACCAGGATGCTGTAGGAGTCCTTGGAGGGGAGGATTTCAAGTGCACATTGTCCTCTTTACCTTGATCAGTGTCCCTCATCCCTGACTAAACTTGTCACCTTCTGGTCCCTCCCAAGAGGACTTCCTTTTTCTGGGTCTGCTCCAGCACAGACTCAGTCCCCACCCCGGAAGTAAGCTAGGTATGGATTGATTCCCATCCATCCTCAATCCCATTTAGCACCAAAACCTGCTGGGTCCACCTCCTCTCTGTCTATTTCGTCCCTAGGTCCCCAAACTGATCCAGGCTCCTTTGCACTGTGTCTACATCTTGTTTGTCTTGTTCTCCTCAGTCAACAACTTCCCATTTGATGACTTCTCCTCTTACAAACACAGCTCCCTACCTACTCACTACCCATTCTCCTCTTCTTCCTTAGAAGAATCCTACTTTGGTTAGGATTAGCAATGGGTCCAACTAAGAAACTACATTTCCAGTCCCTTGCACATATGTATCTAAGTTTTGCCTGATAGTATAGAGGTGGGAGTTACCAGATAGGAAAACACACTTTTCAAGAGATTGTGTCATTGGAAAGTGTTTTCTACCTTCCCCGTCCCTGATCTTCCTGCCTGGGATGCTCACAGGATGGCTGGAGCAGCAGTAGCCATCTATATACCATGAGAAAGGCTGAGACTAAAAAACAGGAACTAAGGATAGTTGGAACTGCAAAATGAAAACGTCTGGGAAGTTAATCTTATGGTGGACATTGGTTAATTGTGAACTGCTTAACCCTGGATTTTTTTAGGAGAGAAAAATAAATCTCTAGCTGTATAAACCCACTTATTCTGTGTCCCACTCATAGAGAGCTGAAATTAATTTTCACCTGTCATAGTAAATGAATTGTCCTCTAAAGTCTCCAATTCTTTAACACACTTGCAGGGCTCTTTGTGGTCCAGCCCTCTAGAATTTTGTGGGTGAACTTCAAGAATTTCATGGAGTCATCTGTGTCTTAGCTACTTTTCTCATTGCTGAGACAAAATACCCAACATAAAAACTAAAAGAAGAGAGGTTTATTTCAGCTCACAGTTTGTAGAGGTTTCAGTTCATAGTTGGCTGGCTTCAAGGCAGGGTGGAAGGTAGAGCAGCATCACAGATGAGAAATGGTTTATGGAAGGCAGAAGTCAGGGAGGCAGCAAGTTATAAGCGACAAGACAAGCAAGGACCCCCTTTCTGTCCCTCATATCTTATATAGCCTACCCACACATAGGGTAGATAGCACTCACACAAGGTGTGGCACCTTTGATACTGCCCAGAACTATGCCAAACCAATCAGTGAACTAATTTAGTGATCACAAGCCTTTGATCCCAGCATCACTCTCTAGATCCAGCCACCTTGGAAAGACCTCTCCCAGGTTGTGGATTTAGCTCAAGTGGTATTGTGCCTACCTTGGAAGCATAGAGCCCAAGTTCAATTCCTGATACCACAAAAAAAATCATAAAAATAAAAATAAAAAAGCCTTTCCAATGACGGCATGAGGGTTTGGGAGACATCTAGACATAAACCATAACAACCTGCAACTGTTCAAGTGTGTATTTATTTTGCCTAGAAAAAAGATCAAGAGTTCTCATCAGATTTTGAAAGGACCTGCGACTACCTCCTTAAAAAAGAAAGTTCCCAACATTATATAATAACCCTACATAGTACACATAGTTGTCCCCTTTTGCACTTGAAGAAGTGTCGGCACTTTTGAACGTGTCAGCACTTTTGTGGAGTGCTGTACTCTGGGCAGGTGTCAGGAGAAGGAATAATAGAGGAGGGTGGAGAAAAAAGATGCTAGGAAAGAAGTTGAATGCTCCCCAGGGTCTGAAGCCAGAGCAGAGGGTCTGCATTTGCACTCTGGGCCTAGAAGGTGCCAGGCCTTTCCAGGCCTGCTGGGTCTCCGCCGCCTCTCTGCCGTCTGGCTTTGATTAGCACTGGCGATCCTTTCCACGAGTCGTCTGCCTTCAGTTCGGCCCAACCATAATGTTCTCCAGCTGACTTCTCAGTAATTGAGAGGCTCAGGCTTCTGAAGTCCTCTCATCAACCTGGCTTGTTGCTCTGTTCAGCTGTGAGCTCCCCCCCCCAGGGGGTGCACAGCCTCTGGCTGTCAAGGGCGCACTGGAGCATGAGTGGGGTTTTACCAGGCTGCGGGGCCAGGGGGATGGCTGGCAGGCCCAGCTGGACTCAACTCCACCTCTGGTTTGCTGAGCGCTGGCTCACTGAGACCCCCGTTGGGCCTCACTCACTGCCTTTGCAAGCGTCTTCATGGTCTCTGGGGACAGCTTGGTGAGGGGTTTTGTGGAGAGAACTTTTTTCTCCCTCCATGTAGGTATACAGCCTCCAAACCTCCCTCCTGTGCTTGGAAAACATTTGATGGTGTGAATTTAGCAGCAGGCAGAGTCCACCTCCCTCTTCTGAAGCTGCAAAGACCAGCCTCTCACATTTCAACCTCTTTCGGGACACATGGCCAGAGCACTGCCCACCATCAGATGAAAGCTGAGGACACTAAGAAGAGGGACAGAGGAGCAGCCACTCAAGTAGAAGTAGCCCAGATACAAACTCAGTCTCCCTCTGGTGCCAGCGCCTAGAAGCCAGTATGGGTAAAGCAGTCCACGTCACCCAAAGAGGAGTGGCCACAGCAATAGCCGTCACTTGCAATGTCCTTGTAGGACAGGTTCTGTGTTATGATGGCGGCCCAGGTTCCAGCTGCCCATTTTCCAAGTCTTGTCCTCTGATTCATTTTGCAGATGGGGAAACCGAGGCTCCTAGCAGAGAGCAGACCTGAGAGAACAGAAAGGCAGCAGCAGCAGACTACGGTCCAGATCTCCTGAGACACAATGGAATTCAGTCTTCTCTGAGCCATCCTCCTGCCTTCAACTTGGTGGTCACGTGGGAGATGCATCAACATTGTTTCATCGTGTAGGTCCTCAAATCCATGCTGTGAGATCGCTTATGCCACGAGGCAGGTATTTATGAGCACTTCCGGTACACCCCCCAAACCTTGCAGGCATAGGGAATGTGTGTAAAAACCATCCTCCCGCTCAGTGGCTTAACACAACGTGCATGTATTGTCACTCAAGAATCTGCAGGTCAGTTGAGCAGGCCCATTGGGCTTGGTGGCTCACAGGTGCCGTCAGCCTCTTCTAGACCTGTCACATGCTTGGGGTTGGATGGGTGGCAGGACGGCCTTCAGTAGTCTGTCCTGGGCTCCCTGCCATGTGGGGAGCTTCCTCTGGCAGGCTGCCCTCAGGGGAAGGGGCGCCCCAGACAGCAAGTGGAGGGCAAGGCTTGGAAGCAGCACCATCTCATCTCCATGCATCCCACAGGTAGGGGAGAGGCTTCCTGGTCACACCCGTAGGCCCATCAGAAAGTATTTTATTCACATGCTCTCTATACCTCTAGTCCAGGGCTCAAAGGATGGAAAGTAATTGTATGACAAAAACACAACTGAACATAGAAATAAAGAAATCAAAGCTAGAGGAGGCAAGATGTAGGTTCTTGGTTAGTTACTGCTCTGAGTAAAGTACAAAACTCTCTGGGCTCTCTCCCTCCTCCCTAGCATCCTCTTCCTCCCTCAAGTGCAGTCTTTTTCTATGGTCCATTGTTAAGAAAGCACTTGAGGCCAGGTAATTGCCTAATACACACTGTGAAGGAGAAAATGCTTCTTAGCAAGGCTTTCTCTTAACATCTTTTTTTTTTTTTTTAATCCTATATAGGACTCGAGATTTAGCTCAGTGGTTCTGGTACCTGCCTAGCAAGCACAAGGTCCCTTGTTCAGTCCAGTGCCAGGTGTGGTGACTCGCACCCACCAGCAATCAGTACCACATACCACAATGCTGGGTGTGGTGGTTCACAGCTGTACTCCCAGCAGTCGGGAGGCAGAGGCAGAGGCAGAGGCAAAGGCAGAAGGATTGCTGAGTTCAAGGCTAATTTGAGCTTAAAAAAAAAATATATATATATATATCTACCATATAGATATAGATATAGATGGTAGATACTGTGAAATAGAAAATATTCAAAGAGAAATGGAGTGTAGAGATAAGTAACAAGGGGAAGAAAAAGTATGGTGGTAATTTTAAAAAGGGAAACAAAGCTTATGTATATAGGGCAGACGGTTGTAGGGTGGGTGAGGGAATGGGAAAAAATGAGAATTAAATTGTGTCATATGCTGGTACAAATTCTCAATATTTTGTGTGATCACAGTATGTAATATAATGTACCAATAAAGATTCAAATCTTTAAAAAATCCTACATGGGGTTCTGTCTTAGTCCTGTTGCTAACACAGAACCCCTGAGACCAGGTAATTTATGATAAACATAAATGGATTGACTGATAGCTCTGGAAACTGGACTTGATATCAAGGGCCAGTATCTGGCGAGGATCTGCTTGTTGTGTCACAACACTAAAGAGGGACAAGGAGAGTGAATTCACTCCTGTGAGCACCTTTTATTAAGTGTGAATCCATTCATGACCTAAACACCTTCTGTTAGGCTCTGACTCTGAGCTCCCTGGCTGTCAAGGCAAAAAGGAATAGAAGATTTATTAGTCATATAGTTTCAAAAGGGGAGAGAAATGTATCCTTCCCTCAGATTTCTCCTAACCTTGAATTTTAAAAGAAATTTACATATGAAAGAAGCATCACTGTGTGATACACAATACAATGTCTCCAATGACTTTTTTTTTTTTTTGAGACAGGGTCTCACTTTGTAGTTCAGGCTGACCCTCAGATCACTATGTAGCCCAGGCAAGCCTGGAACTCAGCAATCCTCCTGCCTCTGCCTCCCGAGTGCTGGGATTACAGGCGTGGGCCACCAGCCTGGCACTGTGGTATGTGGTATTGATGGCTGGTGGGTGTGAGTCATCACGCCCAGCATTGTATGTGGTTACCAGGAGCAAACTCAGGGCCTTGCACTTGCAAGGCAGGTGCTGGAACCACTGAGCTAAATCTCCAGCCCTCCAATGACATTTTTGTGGACAAATACTTTAGTGAGTTTCGGTGGCTGAATATGTGGCCTTAAAGCTCAACTCAGAAAATAAACCCCTGAGACAGGAATTCTGGTAGGGATAGCCTAAAATTGGGCTCTTTGTGTACCACCAGAGGGTTGCCCTGACACCTCTCTTTCCACAGCAGGTACAGTACTATGCTTCTTACTGCATGAAATGCTCAAAAGCACTTTTTTTTTTTTTTTGCGGTACCGGGGATCGAACTTGGGCCCTTGTGCATCCAAGGTTGGAGGGCTACCTACCACTTGAGCTAAATCCCCAGGCCCAGAGTTAAATCCCCAGTCCCCAAAAGCACTTTCTAACTCTGTGCAGATGGGTCCATTTCTAACTCTGTGCAGATGGGTCCACTTCAGCTTTAGTTGCAACTTGCTAGGCTCTCCAACAGGAAGTACCTTATCTGAAAAGTAATTTTTGACCCACACCATTGTAAAGTTCTGGCTTCAGGCACAGCTAGATCCAGGGGCTCAAATGAGCTCAAGTAAGATCAATCTCTCAATAGTAGATGGCACCATATTGGCCTCATCTTCAGGATTCTTGCGGTGGCAATGCGTTCTCTATACTTTGAATCTTGTATCTGAACTGCTTCATGCTCAGGGAGAGAAGCTGTCTCAGCAGCCTTGGGGGAAAACAAATCTATTTTATTCTTGGTTGTGTCATCTCAGGTTTTGCCGTGAGCACTCCCTGGCCCTAGTTACACTGGCAAGAGCAATGTGACACCTGGCTCGCTGTGTCTCCACCTCTTCACTGGCCACACCCAGAGGAAGAGCAGACACCACAGGGCCAAAGAGCAGCAGGCTGGGACTCTTGCCCTTCCCCCACACTGACCTCCTTTCGAGAAAACGGAGCTCAGCCTGTGAAAGGGGAATCACACTGCCACTTGTTACCACAGGGTAACCTTAAACACTAATAATTATGGAGCCACCCAGCCCATTTGTCAGATGGAAGCACTAAGGCCTACAAAGCCAGCTTGTCCAGGTCAATCTCAGGCATTCAACCCTCTCTCATTTCTCACATTTTAGTGGTTCCTTGGGACCAGTCTGAGTGGCTGAAGCAACAGGTATGTATTGTGATGGAGGCTAGAGTTCTGATGTATAGGTGTTAGCAGCACTGGTTTCTAGGTAGGTGTGTGTGTGTGTGTGTGTGTGTATACGCATGTAGGTATTCTGATCTCTTCTTATGATAGTCCCTGTTCCACTGGATTAGAGCCTACTGTACAACCTCATTTTAACTTGAGGTACTAGGGCTCAGGACTCCAACACAAGAATTTGGGGTCACAACTCAGCCCAGAACAGAAGCCCAGATGTGAAGGCTCCATCTCAACACTTACTCCCATGACCATCTGGCAGGGACAGAGGCCCAAGAAAAACCACAGTGGCTCTTCAAGGCTTGCACTTGGAAATCATTTTGGCCAAAGCAGGTGGCGTGAGTGTGACCAACTTTAGAGGAACTAGGGAAATGTCAGGGCAGAGATAGCTGGCATAGTTTTTGGACAACTTACTTACCATCACTCAGCCCAGGTCCAGAGATACTAATGTGAAAAAAAATAAGGAACCAATAAAATATGAGATATGAGACAGCTGGAACAAGTGAGACTGACCTTGGCAAGCCATCCTGCGCAGGCCCCAGTGTACTCACCCAGCAAATGGGGCAAGCGTTTCTGTAATTACTAGTATTTGATGAATATAAATCTGAGTGACCATTAAAACAGAAGAATTGAGTTCTGGGGAGAATGGCTACAGACTGAGGCCCCGACCTGGCAATAGGTGCAATGCTAACCATGTTTCAATCCTCTCAAAAAAATCCTGTGAGAAGCATTCTAGTATCTTTATTTATAGATGAAGAGTTCAAATGAGTCCTCCATGCCCCAATAAATTTTTGAAGGTCTGGGGGTCTGTCTCATTCCTTGAGGCCACCTACTGACAAGCTTTGCTTTTTCTTTTGCAAATGTCACTTATCTTTTACTTCAGAGAGTAGGCATTATATTTGATAGCAATGACACTTAAAAAAAAAACAAAACAGGGATGGGGATTTAGCTCAGTGGTTCCGGAGTCTGCGTGGCAAGCACAAGGTCCTGAGTTCCATCCCCTGTACCACACACCACAGTGCTAGGCATGGTGGCTCCCACCTGTAATCCCAGCACATGGGAGGCAGAGACAAGAGGATTGCAAAGTTCGAAGCTTGCCTGGGCTACATAGTAACCTCAGGCCAGCCTGAACTACAAAAGAGACCCTCTCTCGAAAGGCTAAAACAAAACAAAACAAAACAAAACAAAACAAAACAAAAACATGGCCTCCTAGCTTTCCAGTGAAATCGAGGAAGCTTTTCTATCCTCTGGTTTAAGATAGTTTCAAATACCTATCAATGTAGAGTTAACTACACAATATAGTGGGATTTGCGGGGGGGGGCGGTTAATATCTACGGCACGTGGTACGCCATTTTTATTTTTTGATTCTTGTTGAATAAAAACAACATCATCTACTTACTGAGGGATGATTTATTCGGCTGTTGTTATTCATGGCTAGGAAAAACTTAGAATGCTCAAAATAAGCAAAAACATTTCTGCAGCTGTAGCACATGGCCGCTCCCTGATACTAAGATGGCCCCGAGCTCTGGCCAACTAGTGCAGAAGTGCCAGCCTCAGCTTGAAGCCATTAGTGCTTTGAAGGGGTGCATGCCGAATGGGGGTGTCCTTGTGAAAATTCTGATGACTGGTAGAGCGCCCGGCCTAATCCCTGACCCTGAAATCAGCCCTGTCACGCGCTTCTTGCAAGCGCAAGCACCTTTTCTCACGCAGCTGAAGCTGCGTGGAGCCGGGAAGGATGAGGTGTTAAGAGAGTCCTAATGAGCCGTGTTACAGATGTGTAAAACAGCTGGGGGGATGATGTCACGATGCTGTATGATCACCCTGCTGCCTCTGCTACTTGCTCCTGTTATTAGAAACAGACACTGGGGGAGGGGACCGAGAAGGCGTGCCATCCCCTTCTCCACCATTTCTGGTCCTAATTAGGTAGGCTGAGCCCCAGCTGCTCCGCTAAAACTTGCCAGGTGACTCTGCACCATCTATGTTTATGTGCAGTCAAGGCCAGGCCCAGTTGCCCCAGGAAGCGGCCATCTTTGGGAAAGGAGTGAATTTATTATATTTCTTACATGATAAGCTTGGCCTCTGATCGGGTGGGAAACAACACTAAATCCTCGAGAAAAAAAAAGGCCTGAAAAAAAGATGGCAATGCTTGACAAACTGGGACTATTTGCACTTAGGGGTGCGTTTCTCAAAAGCGCCTAATGGCTGATGAAGTCAGACTCTGCCACGGCTGTGAATTCAAGGCTTGTTTTCCAAAATAAACACGAAGAATCATCCTGTCTTGTTGCTAACTTCCAACACATATACCTCCCAAGCTAGAAAAGGAACCCTTTGATTGCCTACTATGTGCCAACTGGTTGCACCAAGTAGCTTATTTCATCCTTTGAAAACCCACAAAAGACAGTCATAGATGAAATTGGACTCAGAGGGGAGATCGCTCATCTAAAGTCACACAGTGAGGTAGTGGGGAGACACTTAAACCCAAGGCAGTCGTCCAGCAGACCATGTTCCCGGCTCCCCTGTCACTCTGCTCCCTTTCCTCTCTTCTACTCTTACTTTCATCTACATTCAATTTCCTCATTACCTGTTATCACAGAACTGGATTTCCTCTCCTTTGGAACATTGCTTGCAGGTTTAGGGGAATTGGGTAAATCTTCCCTATCAGACTGTATGCTCCAGTGTCTGATTTTTGCCCACCATTTGTAGAAGTCAGCTTAGTAACTCTCACCCCTCGTCCATCTCACCCCTTTCCTCTTGGCTAGCTGCGTCTTGAGGTATAAACCACTTCCAAGTGACACAAGGATGAGCCCTGGTTGTCTAAGGACTCTGACTGATTAACTGGTCTTGAAGATAGGTTTGAGGGCCAGTTCTGGTTGGGAAGTAGAATGATAAGCCAGCTAGAAGAATTCTGGGAA